>CM055901.1:10881340-10908840 GCA_029582155.1 Panopea generosa | reverse complement strand
ATATAGTCACGTGTAAAATTGATTACGACATTGTCTTGCTTCCTTTTAATATAATAACGTGCAAAATTTTGCATGTGATTATATTAAAGGATGTACGACAATGTTGAAATAAATTTTACACATTATTATATTAATGTGTAAAATTGATTTCAACGTTGTCGTGTGTCCTCTTAATATAATCACGTGCAAAATTTATTTCAACATTGATACCTGTCCCTTTAATATAATCATGTGTAAAATTGATTACAACATTGTCGTGCATCCCTTTAATATAATCATGTGTAAAATTGATTTCAACATTGTCGTGCATCCCTTTAATATAATCATGTGTAAAATTGATTACAACATTGTCGTGCATCCCTTTAATATAATCATGTGTAAAATTGATTACAACATTGTCGTGCATACCTTTAATATAATCATGTGTAAAATTGATTACAACATTGTCGTGCATACCTTTAATATAATCATGTGTAAAATTGATTACAACATTGTCGTGCATCCCTTTAATATAATCATGTGTAAAATTGATTACAACATTGTCGTGCATCCCTTTAATATAATCATGTGTAAAATTGATTACAACATTGTCGTGCATCCCTTTAATATAATCATGTGTAAAATTGATTACAACATTGTCGTGCATCCCTTTAATATAATCATGTGTAAAATTGATTACAACATTGTCGTGCATACCTTTAATATAATCATGTGTAAAATTGATTTCAACATTGCCTTGCATCCCTTTAATAAAGTCACATGTGAAATTGATTACAAGATTGTCATGCGTCCCTTTAATATAATCATGTGTAAAATTGATTTCAACATTGTCGTGCATCCCTTTTATAAAGTCACATGTGAAATTGATTAGATTACAAGATTGTCATGCGTCCCTTTAATATAAGCGCGTACAAAATTGATTACAACATTGCCGGATGTCCCTTTTATATAATCACGTGTAAAATTGATTTCAACATTGTTGTGTGTACTTTTAATAAAATCATGTGTAAAATTTATTTCAAAATTATTATGCGCCGCTTTGATATAATTGCGTGCAAAATTGATTACAACATTGCCGCATGTCCCTTTATATAATCACGTGTGAAATTGATTTCAACATTGCCATGTGTACCTTTAATAAAATCATGTGTAAAATTGATTTCAACACTGCCGCGAATCCCTTTAATATAATCATATGTTAAATTGATTACATTATTGTCGTGCGTCCCTTTAATATAATTGCGTGCAAAATTGATTTCAACATTTCCGCCTGTCTCTATAATATAATCACGTGTAAAATTGATTACAACATTGTCGCGTGTCCCTTGAATATAATAATGTGTAAAATTGATTTCAAAATTGCTGCATGTCCCTTTAATATAATCATATGTCAAATTGATTTCATTATTGACACGTGTCCTTTTAATATAATCATGTATAAAATTGATTTTAAGATTGCACCTGTCCCTTTAATATAATTGCGTGCAAAATTGATTTCAATATTTCCGCCTGTCCCTATAATATAACCACGTGTAAAATTGATTACAACATTGTCGCGTGTCCCTTGAATATAATACTGTGTAAAATTGATTTCAAAATTGCTGCATGTCCCTTTAATATAATCATATGTCAAATTGATTACAACATTGCCGTGTGTCCCTTTAATATAATCATATGTAAAATTGATTTCAACATTGTCGTGCGTCCTTTTGATATAACTGGGTGCAAAATTGATTTCAACATTGCTAAGTGTCCCTTCAGTATAATCACGTGTAAAATTGATTACAACATTGTCGTGCGTCCCATTAATATAGTTGCGTGCTAAACTGATTTCAACATTTCAACAATTGATTTTAATGAAATCATGTGTAAAATTGATTTCAACAATGTCGTGCATCCTTTTGATATAATTGCGTGCAAAATTTATTTCAACATTGATACCTGTCTCTATAATATAATCATGTGTAAAATTGATTATAACATTGTCGTGCGTCCCTTTTATAAAATCACGTGTAAAATTGATTTCAACATTGCCGCGTGTCCCTTTTATATAATCATGTGTGTAAAATTGATTACAACATTGTCGTGCGTCCCTTTAATATAATTGCGTGCAAAATTGATTTCAACATAGCCGCCTGTCCCTTTTATATAATCATGTGTGTAAAATTGATTACAACATTGTCGTGCGTCCCTTTAATATAATTGCGTGCAAAATTGATTTCAACATAGCCGCCTGTCCTTTTTATATAATCATGTGTGTAAAATTTATTACAACATTGTCGTGCGTCCCTTTAATATAATTGCGTGCAAAATTGATTTCAACATAGCCGCCTGTCCCTTTAATATAATCACGTGTAAAATTGATTTCGACATTGTCGTGTCCTTTTAATATAATCATGTGAAATATTAGTTACAACATTGTCGTGCATCCCTTTAATATCATCACGTGTAAAAATTGATTTCAACATTGCAACATGTCCCTTTTATATAATCATGTGTAAAATTGATTTCAACACTGCTGCGTGTCCCTTTAATATAGGCATGTGTAAAATTGATAACAACATTGTTTGCGTCCCTTTAATATAATTGCGCGCAAAATTGATTTCAACATTGCTGCGTATTCCTTTAATGAAATCATGTGTAAAATTTATTTCAACATTGTCTCCTGTCCCTTTAATATAAACATGTATAAATTGATTACAACATTGCCGCGTGTCCCTTTAATATAATCATGTGTAAAATTGATTTCAACATTGCCGCATAACCCTTAAACTTAATTATGTATCCAATTAATTTCAACATTGCCGCGTGTCCCTTTAATATAATCATGTGTAAAATTGATTTCAACATTGCTGCATGTCCCTTTAATATAATCATGTGTCAAATTGATTTCATTATTGACGCGTGTCCCTTTAATATAATCATGTGTAAAATTGATTTTAAGATTGGACCTGTCCCTTTGATATAATCGCGTGCAAAATTGATTACAACATTGCCGTATCCCTTTACTATAATCATGTGTAAAATTGATTACAACATTGTAATGCGTCCCTTTAATATATTGTATGCAAAATTGATTATAACATTGCCGAGTGTCCCTTTAGTATAATCACGTGTAAAATTGATAACAACATTGTTGTGCGTCCCTTTAATATAATTGCGTGCAAAATTGATTTCAACATTACCGAGTGTCCCTTTAATAAAATCATGTGTTAAATTGATTTCAACAATGTCGTGCATCCTTTTGATATAATTGCGTGCAAAATTTATTTCAACATTGCCACGTGTCCTTTTTATATAATAATGTGTGTAAAATTGATTACAACAATGTCGTGCGTCCCTTTAATATAACTGCCAGCAAAATAAATCAACATTGCTGCCTGTCCCTTTAATATAAACATGTGTAAAGTTGATTTTAACATTGCCGTGTGTCCTTTAATATAATCATAGGCACAATTTATTATAACATTGATGACTGTTCCTTTAATATATTCATGTGTAAACTTGATTACAACATTGTCGTGCATCCCTTTACTATAATTGCGTGTAAAATTGATTTCAACATTGCCACATGTCCCTTTAATATTATCATGTGTAAAATTGATTTCAATACTGCCGCTTGTCCCTTTAATATAATCATGTGTAAAATTGATTACAACATTGTCATGCGTCCCTTTAATATAATTGCATACAATATTGATTTCAACATTGCCGCGTGTCCCTTTAATGAAATCATGTGTAAACTTGATTTCAACATTATCGGGCATTCTTTTGATATAATTGAGTGCAAAATTTATTTCAACATTGATGCCTGTCCCTTTAATATAATTAGTGTAAAATTAATTACAACATTGTCGTGCATCCCTTTTATATAATCACGTGTAAAATTTATTTCAACATTGCCACGTGTCCCTTTTATATAACCATCTTTGTAAAATTGAATACAACATTGTCGTGCGTCCATTTTAATATAATTGCGTGCAAAATTAATTTCATCATTGCCTGTCCCTTTAATATAATCATGTGTAAAATTGATTTCAACATTGTCGTGTGTCCTTTTAATAGAATCATGTGTAAAATTGATTACAACATTGTCGTGTGTCCTTTTAATAGAATCATGTTAAAAATTGATTACAACATTGTCGTGCATCCCTTTAATATAATTACGTGTAAAATTGATTTCAACATTGCCACATGTCCTTTAAATATAATCATGTGTAAAATTGATTTCAACACTGCCGCGTGTCCCTTTGATATAATCATGTGTAAAATTGATTACATCATTGTCATGCGTCCCTTTAATATAATTGCGTGCAAAATTGATTTCTACATTCCCGCGTGTCCCTTTAATGAAATCAAGTGTAAAATTGATTTCAACATTTCCGCCTGTCCCTTTAATATAATCACGTGTAAAATTGATTACAACATTTCCGCGTGTCCCTTTAACATAATCATGTGTAAAATTTATTTTAACATTGTTGCGTGTCCCTTTTATCATAATCATGTATCCAATTAATTTCAACATTGACGCATGTGCCTTTAATATAATCATGTGTTAAATTGATTTCAACATTGCCTTGTCCCTTTCATATAATAATGTGTAAAATTTATTGCGACACTGCCGCGAATTCCTTTAATATAATCATTTGTTAAATTGATTACATTGTTGTCGTGCGTCCCTTTAATATAATGCGTGCAAACTTGATTTCAACATTTCTGCATGTCCCTTTAATATAATCACGTGTAAAATTGATTACAACATTGCCGCGTGTCCCTTTAATTTAATCATGTGTAAAATTGATTTCAACATTGCTGCATGTCTCTTTAAAATAATCTTGTGTCAAATTGATTTCATTATTGATACGTGTCCCTTTCATATAATCAAGTGTAAAATTGATTTTAAGATTGCACCTGTCCCTTTGATATAATCGCGTTCAAAATTGATTACAACATTGCCGTGTGTCCCTTTAATATAATCGGGTGTAAAATTGATTACAACATTGTCATGCGTCCCTTTAATATATTTGTATGCAAAATTGATTTCAACGTTGCCGAGTGTCCCTTAAGTATAATCAAGTGTAAAATTGATTACAAATTGTAATGCGTCTCTTTAATATATTGTATGCAAAATTGATTTCAACACTGCCGCGTGTCTCTTTAATATAATCATGTGTTAAATTGATTACAACATTGCCATGCGTCCCTTTAATATAATTGCATACAAAATTGATTTCAACATTGCCGCGTGTCCCTTTAATGAAATCATGTGTAAAATTGATTTCAACATTGTTGGGCATTCTTTTGATATAACTGAGTGCAAAATTTATATCAACATTGATGCCTGTCCCTTTTATATAATTAGTGTAAAATTAATTTCAACATTGCAACGTGTCCTTTTTATATAATCATCTGCGTAAAATTGATTACAACATTGTCGTGCATCCTTTTAATATAATCACGTGTAAAATTGATTTCAACATTGCAACGTGTCCTTTTTATATAATCATCTGTGTAAAATTGATTACAACATTGTCGTGCGTCCCTTTGATATAACCATGTGTAAAATTGATTTCGACATTGTCGTGTGTCCTTTTAATAGAATCATGTGCAAAATTAGTTACAAAATTGTCGTGCATCCCTTTAATATAATCACGTGTAAAATTGATTTCAACATTGCCACATGGCCCTTTATTAAAATCATGTGTAAAATTGATTTCAACACTGCCGCGTGTCCGTTTAATATAATCATGAGTAAAATTGATTTCAACATTGTCATGCGTCCCTTTAATATAATTGCATGCAAAATTGATTTCAACATTGCCGCGTGTCCCTTTAATGAAATCATGTGTTCAATTGATTTCAACATTTCCGTCTGTCACTTTAATATAATCACCTTTAAAATTGATTACAACATTGCTGCGTGTCCCTTTAATATAATCATGTGTAAAATTGATTTTTAACATTGCTTTGTGTCCCTTTTAACAAAATCATGTATCCAATTAATTTCAACATTGACGCATGTCCCTTTAATATAATCATGTGTAAAATTGATTGCAACACTGCCGCGAATTCCTTTAATACAATTATGTGCTAAATTGATTACATTATTGTCGTGCGTCCCTTTAATATAATGCGTGCAAAATTGATTTCAACATTATCGCCTGTCCCTTTAATATAATCACGTGTAAAATTGATTTTAACATTGCTTTGTGTCCATTTTAACATAATCATGTATCCAATTAATTTCAACATTGACGCATGTCCCTTTAATATAATCATGTGTAAAATTGATTGCAACACTGCCGCGAATTCCTTTAATACAATTATGTGTTAAATTGATTACATTATTGTCGTGCGTCCCTTAAATATAATGCGTGCAAAATTGATTTCAACATTGCCGCGTGTCCCTTTAATGAAATCATGTGTTCAATTGATTTCAACATTTCCGCCTGTCACTTTAATATAATCACCTTTAAAATTGATTACAACATTGCTGCGTGTCCCTTTAATATAATCATGTGTAAAATTGATTTTTAACATTGCTTTGTGTCCCTTTTAACAAAATCATGTATCCAATTAATTTCAACATTATCGCCTGTCCCTTTAATATAATCACGTGTAAAATTGATTACAACATTGCCGCGTGTCCCTTTTATATAATCATGTGTAAAATTGTTTTAAACATTGCTGCATGTCCCTTTAATATAATCATGTGTCAAATTGATTTCATTATTGACACGTGTCCTTTTAATATAATCATGTGTAAAATTGATTTTAAGATTACACCTGTCCCTTTGATATAATCGCGTGCAAAATTGATTACAACATTGCCGTGTGTCCCTTTACTATAATCACGTGTAAAATTAATTACAACATTGTCATGCGTCCCTTTAATATATTTGTATGCAAAATTGATTTCAACATTGCCGAGTGTCCCTTAAGTATAATCACGTGTAAAATTGATTACACCATTGTCGTGCGTCCCTTTAATATAATTGCGTGCAAAATTTATTTCAACATTGATGCCTGTCACTATAATATAATCATGTGTAAAATTGATTATAACATTGTCGTGCATCCCTTTTATATAATCACGTGTAAAATTGATTTTAACATTGCCACGTGTCCCTTTTATATAATCATGTGTGTAAAATTGTAAAATTGATAACAACATTGTCGTGCGTCCCTTTAATATAATTGTGTGCAAAATTGATTTCAACATTGCAGCCTGTCGCTTTAATATAATCATGTGTAAAATTGATTTTAAAAGTGCCGTGTGTCCTTTTAATATAATCACGTGCAAAATTTATTGCAACATTGACGCATGTCTCTTTAATATAATCACGTGAAAAATTGATTTCAACACTGCCGCGTGTCCCATTAATATAATCATGTGTAAAATTGATAAACTTCTTGTCGTGCGTCCTTTCAATATAATTGCGGTCAAAATTGTTTTCAACATTGCCTCCTGTCCCTTTAATACAATCACGTGTAAAATTGATTACAACATTGCTGCATGTCACTTTAATATAATCATGTGTAAAATTGATTTCTACATTGCTGCGTGTTCCTTTAACATAATCATGTATCCAATTGATTTCAACATTGACGCATGTCCCTTTAATACAATCATGCGTGAAATTGATTTCAACATTGCTGCGTGTCCTTTCAACATAATCATGTATCCAATTGATTTCAACATTGACGCATGTCCCTTTAATATAATCATGTGTTGAATTGATTTCAACATTGCCGTATCCCTTTAATATAATCATGTGTTCAATTGATTTCAACATTGCCGCGTGTCCCTTTAATATAATCATGTGTAAAATTGATTTAAACATTGCCGCGTGTCCTTTTAATATAATCATGTGTTAAATTGATTTCAACATTGCCGCGTGTCCCTTGAATATAATCATGTGTAAAATTGATTTCAACTTTGCCGCGTTTCCCTTTAATATAATCATGTTTAAATTTGATTTCAAAATTGTCATGTATCCCTTTGATATAATTGCGTGCAAAATTGTTTACAACATTGACGCGTGTCTCTATAATATAATCATGTATAAAATTGATTACAACATTGTCGTGCTTCCTTTTGATATAATTGCGTGCAAAATTGATTTCAACATTGCCAGATGACCCTTAAATATAATCACGTGTAAAATTGATTACAGAATTGTCGTGCGTCCCTTTAATATATTCGCGTACAAAATTGATTTCAACATTGCCGCATGTCCCTTTAATATAATCATGTGTAAAGTTGATTACAACATTGCGAAGTGTCCCTTTAATATAATCATGTGCAAAACTGATTACAACATTGTCGTGCGTCCCTTTAATATAATCACGTGTAAAATTAATCTCAACATAGCCACGTGTCCCTTTAATATAATCATGTGTAAAATTGATTTCAACACTGCGGCGTGTCCGTTTAATATAATCACGTGTAAAATTGATTACAATATTGTCGTGCGTCCCTTTAATATAATTGCGGTCAAATTTGATTTCAACTATGCCGCCTGTCCCTTTAATATTATAATCACGTGTAAAATTGATTACAACCTTGCCGCGTGTCCGTTTAATATAATCATGTGTAAAATTTATTTCAACATTGCTGCGTGTCCCTTTAACATAATCATGTATCCAACTGATTTCAACATTGACGCATGTCCCTTTAAAATAATCATGTGTAAATTGATTTCAACATTGCTGCGTGTCCCTTCAACATAATCATGTATCCAATTGATTTCATCATTGACGCATGTCTCTTTAATATAATCGTGTGTTAACTTGATTTCATCATTGCCGTGTCCCTTTAATATAATCATGTGTAAAATTGATTTCAACATTGCTGCGTGTCCCTTTAATATAATCATGTGTAAAATTGATTTCAACATTGCCGCCTGTCCCTTTAATATAATCGCTTACAAAATTGATATCAACATTGCTGCGTGTCCCTTTAATATAATCATGGGTAAATTTGATTTCAAAATTGTCATGTGTCCCTTTGATATAATCGCGTGTAAAATTGATTACAACATTGACGCGTGTCCCTTTAATATAATCATGTATAAAATTGATTACAACATGGTCGTGCATCCCTTTAATATAATTGTGTGCAAAATTGATTTCAACATTGCCGCGTGTCCCTTTAATATAATCATATGTAAAATTGATTTCAACATTGTCGTGCGTCCTTTTGATATAACTGGGTGCAAAATTGATTTCAACATTGCCAGAAGACCCTTAAATATAATCACGTGTAAAATTGATTACAAAATTGTCGTGCGTCTCTTTAATACAATCGCGTGCAAAATTGATTTCAACATTGCCGCTTGTCCCTTGATATAATCATGTGTAAAGTTGATTTCAACATTGCCTTGTATCCCTTTGATTTAATCATGTGAAAATTGATTTCAACATTGCTGTGTTTCCCTTTCATATAATCGCGTGCAAAGTTGATTTCAACATTGCCAGATGTCCCTTAACTACAATCCCGTGTAAAATACATTACAGCATTGTCGTGCGTCCCTTTAATATAATCGCGTGCAGAATTGATTTCAACATTGCCGCGTGTCCCTTTCATATAATTATGTATATATATCTTTATTTAAGTCTCATCTATGTACAAACATATAAATAAAACATACAGTAACACATACAACGTACATAGCCATTCAATATTAGAATTACAAGAGACTATCGCTATAATATTAATTGACATAAAATATATACAACTATCACAGATTATTCATGCATTATTTTTGAAAAAGATGTATACTATAAAGCATTATACACTAAGAATTGAGACACCGGCGCTAATCTTGGCTCGAGACCTAAAAGATTATTAAAATAACTTTTGTTAAATCGTGAAAGGAAAAATAAATGCAAATGCATCGCTATATAGTCAAAAGCTTTTTAAAAAATATGTTAAAAGATCAGTTAACACCCCAGATCAGATCTGGAATGACCTGATTAGCACCGATTTCTCAACATAATATAAAATTAATTTGTTTTACATTTAAGATATGATACATTATTTATATAAAATATTTCTACGTTTTTGTAGTATTGTAAAACAGGTTTTGGCACATATTCTTATCATATCTTTATTGGAAAAGAGAAACTTCATTTTATTACAGTCATCAAAATTATTAAAGTTTGCATCTATGCTTACTGCTTTAAGCATCAGATCTGTCCTAATATCTTTATAAGAGGCACATTTTAAAATAACATGACACTCATCTTCTATAGCATCATTACAGAAAGGACATAACCGGTCATTCTCATTAATACCCTCATATCGACCAGTTTCTAGTTATGTGTAAAATAGATTTCAACATTGTCGTGCGTCCTTTTAATATAATCGTGTGCAAAATCGATTTCAACATTGCCAGATGTCCTCTAAATATAATCGCGTGTAAAATTGATTACAACATTGTCATGCGTCTCTTTAATATAATCGCGTGCAAAATTGATTTCAACATTGCCAAGTGTCCCTTAAATATAATCACGTGCAAAAGATTACAACATTGACACGTGTCCCTTTTATATAATCACGTGTTAAATTTATTACAAAATTTCGCTCGCACATAGTTTCACATGACGTTTGCCGTAAGTTGTCCTACAAATGCGTGCATTTATTCAGTATGTTGACAACGTCGCGGTTACTTCATGACTTTGGCTTTGCGGTTTAATGCGTATATTTTGCTTTTTAGATATCAAAATTACAAAAATAACGTTATAGTTTTATCTAAAATAGTTGGAAAATATAATGTAAATATAATGATTAAAAGCCAATTTTTAAGTTTTCATCGGGTGATGAAAAACATTAGGCCCTTTATGTTTGGCAACATTAAACTAGCTTATGTTTGTCATCACCCAATGAAAACTCAAAATTCGGCTTTTAATTCTTAATTGATTACAACATTGTCATGCGTCCCTTTTATATAATCGCGTGTAAAATTGATTAAAACATTGTCAAGTGTACCTTTAATATAATCGGGTGCAAAACTATAACATAACTGATTTCGTATTGCACTGTCAAGGTAATGTCATGTAATATTATTATTTTGATTGCAGTTTGCAGTGGGGTCACATCTGATCTAATGAAACTGTTTATTTGTTATGATCATACAAGAAACAGTAAACTGTTCACAGTTAACATTTGGCTTAATGTTCACGTAAATACACCTATAATGTAATAATAATGTAGACACAGATCAGCATGCAAAAAAACCTGCAGCCTAGGCAGGGTCTACATGAATTGGATCTCAGTTAGAAGATTATCTTTAATGTATTTTTAAATGAAAATGGAATGTTCTAAATTCTAAGGCGGGCGAATCGACTATAGAAATTCAGGTAGTTAAGGTAGTGTTGTGGGTATGCATTAGCCACTCACACCAGGTTGCGGGCCCGATCCAAAGTCAATCCGATTGCCTCTAAAACACCAACCGTGTTGGTACTGGTTCTATCCAGGTAAGGGACATGCTTTTTCAACATTAGGAGGAACCGGGACGGGTAGCTCAGTCGGAAATGTGCCTGACGTTCAATCCAGGAGCTCTTAGTTAGAATCTCTGTCCTGTCACATTTTTTGTGATGATTGGCCATGGATTTCGTTCTACGGTCATGAATCTCCCACCTTCAATATGTGGGGAAGTAGTCAGTGACACTAGTACTGATCAACCGTCTAGAAGAACCTAGAAATGGTGATACGGTGCCCTGACTGAAATACTTTGAAAAAAGGCATAAAACCGCATACCACCAAACATCAATATCAGGAAGTATATGAACGTTTAATATGTATTTGACAACAACTGAGTACGTAATATTGAACTGAGTAGATTTCATATAAAATTTGGCCAATGGTTGTATGTTATCAATAGTTGCTCTTATATCAAATATAGCATCATAATTCATCAAAACGTGTTCTTAATTGATTCTCCGTTGACCATAAAACGAAACCTGTTTTGTGTTCTCTCAAGAACTACTATACTTGATTTATAGCATTTATTTATTTCACATCGACTGTGAAACAAATTCTAACAAATTACACAAATCAAGCCCATGTTTTCGTAGGTAGAATCAGTACTTAGACCGTCTTGCCCGGGAACTGCATTACGAACACAATACGACATTGTTTGTATCGATCTGGCAGATAATGCATTGTTATCTGAAACAATGAAGCAATCAACTGAAAAGTGTCAATTTGTGCGTCAACAGCAGTCGGTCTATAGATACCAGAAATTTATGTGACAAGCCTCCAGATGAAACTGACACCCGGCAGTGACGTACTGAATAGGATACTTACTACATCCGGTAAAAACAACACATACTTCAAGTAATGTTCAATTGATTATGTCTATTGATTATGTCATTAACAAGCGATCTTGCTTTCTGCCTAAATGGTCATCCGTGTCCAAATATAGATAAGATTAGATATTGTTTATTATTTGTGACATGTGCATACATTTCTTCAAGTTATAAATAGATACAATTGACACAATTATATGGCACCCGACCCTTTGGGCCTATATGTCACCAGGATAATCAAGAAAGTAATTATATACAAAATTCGTAAATACTTTATTATATACAGTGGTTTACTATGACGTACAAAACCCTGACAAAATAGTGGTAAAATGTTCCCTGAGTATCCAATATTGTCAGTATGGAGTGTAATTATGATATATATGTTATAAATATAATAGGAAAACAGGCAATATATCATACATCAATACATGAGGTATTAAGTATGACATAATAGTTTACGAAAACAAGATATTTCTTCTTTTTAAGGAAGCACAGACAAGAAACTTTGCAAGTTGTCTTGGATGCGCTGATGTGATATGTGGAAGTCGCTGGTTTATATGCATGTAAGCATTATTTACAAATAAATCTCTGAAATAGTTTTCTCGCAGATTATTATACAGTGAAATAGAAAGTGTTTTCATCTTCTACTAAATTTGATTGACAAAGTCTACAAAGTCTCTGATCAGGTTGCTCCCCAACATACCTTCCGGTTTCAATTCTGAGTGTTTAGATACCAGTTCTGAATTGACACAATACAGAACGTTCATTTTGTTTAAGTTCATCATAACGTAGTCCTCACATTTAAAGTTTTCCTTAAATAGGCGATATGTTCTCAGTTTTGATATACTTTGAACGTCTTCTGACCAGACATTAGAATAATAGTTTACTAGTAATCCATGTGCTTGTGATAAGTCAATAATTGTTCTGTTTTCGTAATTTGCAGATAACCCCAGCATACACATAACGTGTTTAATATCATGTGACTAATTATTTTTGTATTTTAAATAGTCGAAAGTAAACACTTTTTTTGTAATCCGCCTGTCATCCATCAAAATAACTTTGTTCCACATACGCAACATGTTTCCCCATCGTCTGTAAACACTTGGTATCCACCCGATGTCCCCAATCCATCGCAAGAATTGGCGTGAAGAGATGAACACCAATACAGTATCTTATGGCTCTTTTCTGAACATTATCTTTATGTTGATACTTCTTGAATCTCCACACTGAGGAGCAATAGTCAAGGATAGGCACAACACATGATGTGTACAGTTTTTCGTAGGATTTGAACTCTTTAAGAGTATGTATTTTATTTATAATTCCACCAAGTGCACGGCCTGCTGCTTTCCCGAGCGATTCACTAGTGTACATTAAGTGGTTCTTTTCATGGAAAATAATCCCTAGATATTTGTATATGTAAACGGTTTCTAGCGTGTTATTGCCAATTTTAAATTCGAAGTCACTTCGTGGCGCTCGCCCTCTCCGAAAATGCATGCATTTCGATTTATTTGTATTGATTAAAACCCTCCAACGCTTACACCAGTTATTTACTTTGTCCAACATTGACTTTATTTTTTTCGCTGTCCGCCATTAAGACTATATCATCTGCGTACATTAAAAAAGAAAGCTTAGTGTCTCCAATAGGGATACAAAGATCAAGGTCGTTGATTTCGTGAACAAGGTCGAAATACAAGCTTATTTCTAATAGTACAAGACTATATAATAGCATCAAAAAGATTCAAGTAGCGCATAAACCACTTAACAGTTAATATTTTCAAATCCTTTCAAATCTTAATTTTAACTAACATTTATCTGAACTTAGTTTCGATATATCTGTACATAACTGACCATACCATTAAGTCCCTCAATGCCTATTCCTATTCCTGTTGAGACGAACAGCAAAATTTCACCCATCTCTCTCTCTCTCTCTCTCTCTCTCTCTCTCTCTCTCTCTCTCTGTTTGTTACAATATGCAAAGTTTCTTGACATATTCTATTAAGACATTTATATCTCTATATATAATATGTAGGAACATCTACAGATCCTTATACTATCATTCATTGATATATATATATATATATAATTGTAATACTGTCACATATTTAATAGATTGATTTTGGGAGACAGATTCACAAAAGCTGTAAGCTTTCTTCTGAATCCCTTTCATAATTGTATACACATGTGTTAACTAATATGTGATATTTTCAATGTAATTGTATACTATTTGTGAATAAAATATGTTTAAACTAAGGTCGTTTGCAAATATGGTAAACAATGTTGGAGAACAATTGCAGCCTTGTTTTACGCCCGTATGACAGTTAAACCAGTCTATACGCTTGTTATGTATACGTATACAGGATACAGAGCTTGCGTAGATGCTCTTAATGGAGTTATACAGATTACCGTCAACATAATTTATCAATAGCTTGTACAGTAACATGTCTCTATCTATATAATCAAATCAACGTTTAAGGTCGATGTAGGCAGTGAACACGGATTTATTGTTTCTATAATACTATTTAAAGTGAACACGTGATCTTCACATGACCTTTTTTTGCTCGCCTGCGTGAATGTCTTAGTTTCCAAGTAACCTGTGAGGCATTTGTTGAGGAAGGTTGTTTATAACTTGCTGATACAAGACAATAGACTGATTCCCCGGTAGTGCATAGGAACGCGCATTGTCGGAGTTTGGGTCTTTCAGTATTGGACATATAATTGCCTTTCACCACACTAGCGAGAGTAATACTGCTGTCGAAAATAAGCTGGAATAAATATTGTAAAGTTGCTATGATTGCAGTTTTTTTAATACATCGTATGGTATTTCGTCGGTTCCACATCGCAGATCAGTTCTTTGCTTTCTGTGTTATATATGTTAATTCCTCTAGTGTAACATTGAAGTTCTTCTCACCTGTTAGACTCGCATAGCGGATCATTCATATTGTTCTCCAGTAACACCTTATGCGTTTTGACTCGATTATAATGAGTTTCATGAAAGTCGTTACTTTCATTGCAGCTGTACAAGTTGTAAAAGTCGTTTTCCATTGTTCAAACACTACGTGTTCTTCTTGTACAGTATTTCCACTATCATCTAACATCTCAATCGGAATACTCTTATCTTTGCGCGGTCCAAGTTGTTGTATTTTCTGCCAGAACTCATTAGAATTCGTTGTGGTCATTCCCTCTATATCCAGCGCCTTTGACCTTCTGTATGCACGTTCAGTTTGCTTCAAACATTTGTCAAATGTGTTTCTTGCATTTATATATCCATACGGTGTCGAGATTCTTGTCTGGTTACCAGGCGCAGCATTTAAGAAACTCGTTTTCTTTTATTGCATAGAATTCCACAGGGCTTGCAGCCCATCGTTCCAATAAGGTTTCCTGAGCTTTAAGCGTTAATCAACCCTGTTTGTATATTCATATTTCGGTATTTTGGCTTCCATTTCACCCTTTAATGTGCTACATAGGTTATCATAAATCAAATCAATGTCCTCTTGGTTTTCCCTTGCTAATTCAATACTAACAACAATAATATTTGTGATTGCCTGTCTGGACATGTCATATCCGTCATATATAATGAAAAATCGTTCGTGCGGTGTAATTCGGTTTGTCTTTTATAAAATATCAATGAATGATTGAATCAATTGATTAAGTAATTAATGCATTAATAGAGTTTTTATTTAAAATAAAGAGAGAAGCACATTTATTTTGAAACTAACCTATGTTAGAACCGTTGCATACATATATCAGTGTTTATAGCTTTAGCTTGGAGCAAGCCAAAGGTCAATATGTCCCGGATCTGACCTTGAGCCGAAGTCTAAATATAAACAACGGTGTTTAAAACCACACACAGTGTATACTGCCATATTTGGTTGTATAATATATATTTGTTATCAACATATTACATATATACACACCCAGATCCATACCCGTACCTCAAAGATCAAGGTCACACTTAATTAATATATCATGACGCTGTATCGCCTGCAAAACCAAGGCCTGTACATCAAATGTCAATGCCAAAGTTAAATCACACTAAAATATGAAAATGCGTGTCTCGTCTGTAAATTTAAGTCTTGATATTCATTGATCACTAAAATCCCTACTTTTGAAATATGTTATTATTATCGTTTACATTATTTGAGGGATATATGACACGTACGAGTGAAAACTTCGTTTTTGTTGTTGTTGTTGTTTGTTTAAAACAAAGTACATGTACATTGTTACACGCCATGTGTCAATATCTAAGTTATACTAATGATAAATTTACAAGTCCATAACAAGATGAGACTCTATAAATCAGTAAGCAAGAAAATAGTCCACTGAGTATTCTTGGATCTATAGTTATATCCAGTCAAACATGTATAAGCGGTCACCTCTATATCAGCCACTTTTCTTAAGCAGTCACATTTGTTATATCCCATTTATATGCTTTCAGAGCCAATTAACCTGCATTAAACAACAACCTGTCTTAAAAGGCTATTTTTGCTCCTCTCTTGACTGGCTGCTTAAGACAGGGGTGACTGTACTTTAAAGTTTCCGGTAAGTTGGATGTTACACCGTAGACCATTATAATCAGTATATAGCACGTTGTGAAATATACTCTAAGTCTGGTATATTTATTTATTTATCTCTTCAATGACGCTATCTAGATAGTTTAGTATTGTAGTTCTTACAAACTGAGTGTGTGTATAACGTTTCTTAACAAAACCAGAGCTGCAACAGCTGCAGTTGTTTGTAAACAAAGTATTGAATACTTCATCTTCAAACAGCACTTTACTCCGCTTACCGCAATATCATAGTTTCTGACACGTTCATAGCCTCTGACACATCTATGTAAACAATATACGTGAGTTACTACACGTGTATGGGTGCTCCATTTTTAGAAATTATAGTATAGTGGGTCTATTTTTATTTGCTTAGTTTCATTTCGTGAGAAAGAGCGATTTTTTAACCACCCGGAAGTCCATTTGTTGTTCAGCTACTAACCTATCCAAGGTTTGAAATCTGTTTCTTTAATGTCCTATATGAAGTTAATATATGCATTGTTTGTATTTGTGCTGTTGAGGTGACAATTTACTTTGAGTCCAAAAAATAATCTATGTGTCGACGTGCCGAAAAACTCAATTCGTTCATTATTTTGAGCCGGGTCCGGTAAGCTCAGTCGGTAGAGCGTCTGACTCAAAACAGGGGTTGTGAGTTTAAATCCCCGCCCGGTCCACGGTCTCCTCGATGACTGATATACGGCATTGCGTCTCCTTGTCATTCGTATTTCACCGCTAATTGAACGTGAGAATGTTATCAGTTATTTGCGGAGACGGGGTGAGTTCAAATATTGGTTAACCGTCAAAGCATGATAAGGTTTACCGATCGTGTAAGTCTCGATGGTATAAAAATGACGGTGAATATTCAAACAAATATTTACTTCGAAATGCTATTTCTCCAGTCAAACATATATTTTCATATGTTTGTACTTATTGGTCCACATAAGCGTTTGAACTAAATAGATAGCGTAATTATTGAAACTGCATGGCTAAGTGTAACCTAAACCTAAGCAAATAGATCGCACAAAGAAAGATCAATTTACAGTGTTTGTGATTTATCTGGAAAATCTGTCATCAGGGATTACATCGGTTGTGGCAGATAATAGCAAAATAAATTGAAAAACTGCAAGGGTGTATATTGTTGTCGTGTTTTCCGCAGAGATGCATCAAACGATTGCTGTTTCAGTGGATATTATATATAACTAGGTTCCCTTGTTATTGGACCCTTTTTTGTGCTTTTTTTCTACGTTATGCCGAGACCCTGGCTAACTACTTATTTATTTCACTTCGATTGTGAAACAAGTTATAACAACAAAGACTAATCACGTTCGAAGTAGAATCAGAACATAGTACATGCAGATAACATGTCTTGCTCAAAGACACATGGCGCATAGGCGTAGGAGCCACGCGGACCAGAAGGGGTCGCTCCACCAATGTTCAGGTTTGGGGCCAGTTTATACTTTGCCCATCCCAATCCCCCTAATATTTTGATAAAAATGCCTAAGTGTCACAAAAACCAAAACCAAACATCTGGAATAAATGACAACATATTTTTAAGCTAAACACTCACTAGAATGCAACATTTGATGTTATAAATATAAAAAAAGTCTGGTTTAAAACCCCGTATCGCCACGAGTACTATTCACACTCTTCCTCACTTCCTAAGGTTTTGTCATGCAAGTGATTTAAACATTTGGATGCTCATATCTTAATACAACTTATATATTTTTTGTATTTGATCTATTTTTTCCTGGATAGGCCAGTAGCCCCACCGGCAGGGGACACCCCCTCCAACATTGATGTAATTAAGAATCGTTTCCCCTTTAAACTAACTTGAATGCAGTATTTGCTTATTAAGATATCAAAACTTTCGGAGAGAAGTCCCCATACCCCTATAAGCAGAGAATCCCCTAAGGGCAACGAATATCGTTCCTATAGGGTATTTTGAGTTATTTTTTTGTGATCATTTTAGGCCATTTTTAAAGTAATAAACAATTAAAAAGTCTTTAAATATCAACATGAAATATTCGCCACCAATAGAAAACAATTTCAACAATTTTCATTTTCATTCTGTAATAATTTAAATTCAGAACAAAAATACTAAATAATTGATAAATGGAAATGTCATTAGTTTTATCAGCTTTACTTTGGTACCAAATTTATTTCATTCAGACAGAGATTCAATGAATGATTAAAGAAATACTGAAGGTGCCTGCCGAAATTTCAGCCGTATGCATTATATTTCTATAAGCCTGCCAGTCTCTGTAATTCAGTCACTGCTTATAATTACTAAAAATAGTAACATAATCATTACATCATTTTATTTTACAGTGTTGATTACATATTTTGTAAGCCGTGTTTTGATTGGCTTGTCGATAGCAAGGTTTGCGGACTAACGTTTTTCATTGGATACTACATATCTCATGGTGTTTAGAGTCTGTGTATAGTAAGTTATTTTTAAATGTGTTTTTGTTTTTAAAAAAAAATATTACACCGATATGACATTAAGAAAGAAACATTTTTTTGTCTAGAAGCACACCATCTTCAAACGTTACGTGACATTTGTTAAAAAAGAGCGGGCAGATTCGAATGACATTACTACAATTGCAGCACTAGGCACAATTAATACAGAAAATAGCACATTACACAAAAGTGATCTTATAGTTTGACTGCGTTCTGTAAAACGTTTCATCTCCTGTTTGACATATGTTTTCCTATATCTATAAACCTGAAGTCTATAACACTTATTTAAAAATATATAAACATCATCTACGTGTAAGTGCCTTGTCGTTTCACACATATACGACACCGTAACCGTCAGCAATACGGCGACCGTGTCCGTAAAAATGCAAACTCGATTTGTATGTGTTTACAGTTACTGTACGGTCTGTGTGTGAAACTACGCTGAAATCACAATATTCAATATTAACGGCTACGACAAGGTCCTTGCGGCTTTTGTGTAAAATGACATTTAATGGTAGAAGCTAGAGTGCATACATATATGTACGGTCGACCATCCAGTAGTATTTCACTGGCCGGCGTCGCTGTTATCTGTATTGATAAGTGAACAATTTCCCTAGAGGGCAATTAAGCATTCCCGAAGTGATTAATTACCATTGAACCAATGAATTGAAATATCGCTGCCATAAAGAAAGAAATCAATTAACGGAATGCATAGAAAATGCATTTGATGATCAATTCCGTATGTAAAGTGCCATGATTGAAACGCAGGTAATACAGGGGATGTGGGCCTAATGAGGTAGCTATAATCCACTTTAAAGGGCGTAATATTTCCCCCATAATTTGTCGTTATGAAATCTGAACACAATAGAAATATATTAACAAAGTGACCATGCAGTTTAAGATATAAGACAATAAATTACATTAAGAACATCTAATGAAAAGTCCTTTAAGTTACTATCTCAACTGCACAAACTTGTTTGATGATAAACGTTTCTTTTGTTCATATATAATGTGTTTGAGGTCTCTCGACCTCACTCTTCTTTCGACCTCACTGTTCACTCTTCTCTCGACCTCACTCTTCACTCAGTCGACCTCACTCTTCTCTCGACATCACTTTTCATTCTTCTCTCGACCTCACCCTTCTCTCGACCTCACTCTTCTCTTATCTCGACGTCACGTTTATGCTCACAGACTTTGTGTTAAACCTTACTAAAACTGACTCTTTTAATCCTTTTGACTATTAAACCACGCACTATGAAATGGAAAAATGTGAACAGTACAGTCAAACCTGTAAAAGCGGTCATCTCTATTAAGCAGCCACTTGTATTAAGCAGCCACATTTGCTATTTTCGATGTATATGCTTTCACAGAAAATTAACCTGTATTAAGCCACAACATCTACCCCTTGACTGGCTGCTTAAGACAGGTTTGACTGCAAAGCATTTGCCAAATATCTATATATCAATAACTGATGATATAACATGTTTTAAACGAATATAATATATATATATATATATATATATAATCACTGTGACATACCATTAAATAGAATCATTTTATACTTTATGCTGGACCCGGCTAGCGCAGTCGGTAGCGCGAGAGACTGTTAATCCGCGACTCGTTCGAATACTCAACCTGCCAGAACCTCTGTAAAGATTGGCAATGCGCTTTGTACCACGGCTATGAATTTTCCACCTCTGAATATGTGGGGAAGTAATCAGTGACTTGCAGAGAATGCATATCTAGTACTAGCTTATACCAAGAACGACGATTAGAGTCGCTGATCACCGCTACATAACTGAAATACTGTCGGTAGTAATGGCAAAAGCTGTAAATATAGCATTTGTGAAATTATACTTACATTTCAAGTTATCCTTTTATGGAGTGGAATCAGGGGAAGAGCGAGATTGTTTGCAACTGTGAGCCAGGTTGAACCTCTTCCCCTCTTGGCGGCAGTTTTGCTGCTATCATTTCCAGGCGTTGACATCTGTTGTTATTTTTTGTGGATTTGTTCTATTTAATGTGATTCTTAATTAACATATATTAAATTTTGCTTATTTTTCAGTCTGATACACCCGGTTGTCAATTCCGATACTCTCTATCCACCGCAATTCATAATAATATCTGTGCCCGTCTGTGCCAAATTGTGACGTAATTTAATTTGTAATTTAATTTGTATTGAAGCATCTACGGAATTAATGTACTCGTTTGTCATTCTTCTCACTCCCGGAACAGCGAGGGTCGCTCTACAATCTTAATTTCAGAGCAGCATAGGGCGGTTGTAAAAATATCCTACAGGGGGTCAAACGTTTCTGTTACACCAACTGGATTGAAAGGAATATCAAATGTACTAATCCAGCAAAAATACAATCCACAACTGTGTATAATAGACACGTTTCGTTCTGATTGACATCATGAGCTATTTAAACAAACTACAACAATGAAACGGAAACGGTTAAACATAAGTGACATTGATAAGGGAGATGAGTAATGATTACAAAAATCCTGTTTCATGCAGATTCTGTTCTGAAAATAAATGGATAATAATTGTTTCTTTTGTGTATTGCAATAAATATTTAAAGAGACACGTAGCAATCTTGAATTACGTTCACCTAACACTATTCTGGGGAAGACAGTTGAAATAATTTTTAAATACTTGTTTGCCTACAAAAAATGAATAACATTACTAAATTTGTTTTTTTTTTAAAATAGGGACATGGTGATTGACCTAAAGTCTTAAAAATCGACAGAATGACCTATACATTTAACTAATTTAATTACCTCTATTATGAAACAAGTTCTTACAAACGTAGAGAAGTCAAGTTCGAAGTAGAACCTGTACTAAGCATATGTAGGTAAAGGGTCTTGCTCAAGGACTTAACACATAGCCGTGGCGGATGATCGAACCCACAACCCCTGATCCTTGGTCGGATGCTCCACCACTAAACCACGTGCTCTACTTTAATTTATGATTTTATAGAATGACGTGCTTAAAACATTGAATAAATAATATGTAATTTCTATCTCAAATAGCCGTGGCGGAGGATCGAACCATGACTCCTTAATCCTGGTTCCGATGCCGCTCTACTACTGGACCGCGCGTTCTAAGTATAACATAGCTAATATAATGTTGGGGGAGGGTCAATCTTCTTTTTTCAATTGTAACAATAAGAAATAAATATCTATAAATTTAAAAAAATATTTCTCTATTTTTTCATTTTTTTCAATATAAATGATGAATCGCTCTTGAGGCATAAGATAGCTAAATTACGGTATCCCGTTGGAGTCATTGTAGCATATTTGTTAAATTTAGTAAAGTCGAAACAAAGAAAACGACGAAATAACGATGCTGAAAGTCGAAATAACGATGGTGAAAAGTCGAGGCTGCGATAGTGAAAAGTTCAAACTACGATCGTGAAAATTCGAAACAACGATCGTGAAAACTCGAAACAACGAAGCAACACAACTACGATGGTGAATAGTCGAAATGATTTGATAAATATGTTGCGATGGCCCCAGTGGGACACCTTAAAAATTGTTATACTTTTGTACCTTTAAAGGTTCATTCGATTCATTTTATAACTTTAATCGATTTTAGATTACTATCTCGTCCTTAAATATAAAATAAGAGTTGTTTCTTAATCTATTTTTATATAATGAAGTGTAATTTCCGGTAAACGTTTATATTTTATTCTATTTTAGTTCATCATTCCAAAAACAGGAAATTATTACGAGCCAATTCACAATTATTGTCATTTATCCAAGTTTGAACTGATGTACCGGCGCACTATAAAGAGAAATCATGTGCTTCTCCGTGTCCGACTGGTTTAAGGTAATGCGATCTAATGACCACTTACCTTTCACCGCTGATGTCGTGGGTTCGAGTCCAGCTCGTTAAAAAACGTTATGGGAGAAAATAAGCCATTTACTTGCTCAGGATCATACTGAGGTCCATAAATATAACCTGTCAGTTATTAAAAATGGCGTTAGGCCCATTCTAACAAATAAATATAAGTCTGTAGTATGGACCCCAGCCATCCCAATTTGGTCCGTTAAATTGCAATGTTAGGAAAGTCACATTTGAGCACGTTGATTGGCCAGCTGCTTCAAAAGAAAATTTGAATGGCGTCAGTTTAGTAAGCGTTCACTTGTTATGAATTGTGGGACAGGGATAGAGTCCCCTTCTTTTTCATTAGTGATTAATAGACCTGATTCAGGAGATATCAGGTTCTAAGACTTAATAACAGTAGAAGTAGTTCTGTGTAGCCACTTACAGTTATGAATAAATTAAGGTATTGAGCTGTTTATCAACCGAATCTATTTTTGTTACGTTTAATTAAGTGAAGGAACACAAGGCAATTTTAATAAATGTTCACTTTAGACACTTTTTCAAAAAATTACCTACCTATACGATGAAATAGTATGAAATTAGAATACTCTTGTATTTGTTTCTTAGATTGGTGGGAATTTGTCTAATTTATTTTGATTTCATCAGGTTATATTTGTATGATAGAACACAGTCTAAGGAAATATAAACAGTGGTCAAGTGGTTAAAGCGTCCGCCTCGGAAGTGGGAGGTCGAATGATCGAATCCCAGTGGAAGCACTTGTTTTTTCTCTGATGCTGCCGGTTGCTCACCCAGCGGATAGCTAAAGTGAGGAGTACAGAATGTCTAACAGCATGACGCCTGACAAGGATAGCTTTCGGGAAGTAACTGTGTACAACATAAAGATGTCTCATGAGCCCATTGTGGCTTATCCTTTCAATAGGGGTGACACTATAATTAACACACACTTTACTTTTATAAATTTGTATTTCAAAGATTTTATAGTCAAAATGCCACTTTGGACTTTAAATCTGGTTCATCAGTTAACCCAAACTCGCTCTCCCTTCGTTGTTACATACAGATGAGGTGACAATAGCGGACATCTACTTGGAACGTTCAGAAGCAAACTTCACATATATCGAGATAAAGCCCGGTTAAGGATGCATCAGTCTCGCTCTTTCCCCGCTGTTACATCATAAAATGAAACAGTGTTAATTAAAGTATAAATATAATGGTACAGATGTGGCAGCATGCACATTGTTTATGGTGTAAAACGAAAACACGCTCAATGCAGTCAATGATGAATATTGCATCCAATTAATATGGTGAATGTAGCAATGAAATCAAACCTTTATACAGGCGTATACAAATGCATACAAAACAGCAATTTGCCATATGTTGCATAAATCATATGTTGACACCCAATGTATTACACAATGCACCAT
Organism: Panopea generosa; assembly: GCA_029582155.1. Lineage (NCBI taxonomy): Eukaryota > Metazoa > Mollusca > Bivalvia > Adapedonta > Hiatellidae > Panopea > Panopea generosa. The sequence goes on along the minus strand of CM055901.1, from coordinate 10,884,250 downwards.
ACGGTACATATGTTATAAATTTAATAATTAATAATAAATGGGTAGAACCAGTACTAAGTATAGGTCTCACTGAACAATTACCTCCCTTACATGACGGTAGCAAGATTATTACGCCCAAGAAATTAGAGCTGTGTAAAGCGGTTGGGTAATTTTCTTTTAAAAATGCATAAAATGTCATATTTCTTTGTGCATATGGGAACATTGGAACATTTTCATGATTTCTGCAAAGTTTGGGTGACCCTGGGAACTGTTTGATGATGCTATAACAGTTTAAAGATGCGTAGTGATACACTGCAACAAATGGGCAGAATTGTCAAAAATGAAGGGGTGCCATCAAACCATCGAAATTGTGAAAAAGCAACCCGGTCAACCCCATGTTTTTTCCTGCATATTTGGACCAACAGAGGACTATCTATGGGAATAAGGCACTTTTAGAACAATTGGTAATGTATCCAGTGTTCCAGAAGTGCATGTCTCTATATGTAGAACAGTACAAAATTAATTGGTGTGTGAGACGTATACAGATAAAGTGACTTTGCACAAGAACACCACACATAACCTTTGCGGGGGATCGCACCAGGACTCCCACTCACCCTCACCAATCCTGGGTACAATTCTCTAGTTCTGAGCCACACGCTCCACATACAATAATATAGTTATGCTGTTGTTTTTACATTAAGTTTCAACCTTAGATTACACCCACTTATCGTCTTACACACCAATTAATTTGTGCTGTTCTACATATAGCGACATGCACTTCTGGAACACTGCCAATGGTTCTAAACGTGTCTTGTTTCCATAACCCCAACCCTAGTTCAAATATGCAGGAAAAACATGGGGTTGACCAGATTGCTTTTTCATAATTTTGAAGCTTTGATGACACCCTTTCATTTTTTACAATTCTACCCATTTGTTGCGGTGTGTTACTTCGCATCTTTAAACTCAGTGTTATATCTTCATCTAACGACAGCCAATGTCATCCAAACTTGCCAGAACTCATGAAAAAGTTCCAATGTTCTCATATGTACAAACAAATATGACCATTTTAAGCATTTTCAAAAATAATGCCCAACCGGTTTACACAGCTCTTATGTCTTGGGCGCAGATGTCTTGGTAATGTCACTAATTGGAGACCAATCTAAAATATTTATATGTAGTTTATTACGGGAGCAGCACACTATTGTCTATAAACACTTGTTTGATTAACAAGTTTAGTATCATTTAAAGTTTGTTATATGTATTTTCTCTCTGCTCTTATAGTCTTACAATTCTGTCTTTTTCTCCTTCATACTCATTTTATTTGTTTTATAAATGCCGTACTCTATATGTCATTTGTTAAACTGTATAAAAAGGACCGAATCTAATGTTGAAGTGAACTCGTGGCCCGACCCCATTTCTGTATATATAAATAAAATAAAATATGTTTAAACTAACACACACATGTGACCCTCACACAGGTTCAATTATTTCTGCAAACAGTCCAATAGCTCATATATGTAATACGCAATCCCTTGGTAGACCATTGCAAAGACAACACATTTATTAATATATCATTCGAAAGCGTATATTAGCTCACACGCATTGTTTCTTCTATCACTAGTGGAGTTATGTGTTCGGGCCAATCGAGGTAACATATTTTCCAAAAAGTTACTTGTGGATGGACGACAGTTCCACTGGTCTTCCTTCTCTTGTAAAAATAACTTTCAAATAAACTTTTATAAATTATTGATATCATAATTTTTATTAAACCTGTAATGTTATGGAATTACCGTGAAACCCCATTCTATATAATCAAATTCTTTATACGTGTTATCATTTTTTTCACGTGGTTGTCAAAAGCCATTCCATAGACCAAATATACTTGGACCAATTAATTAATTAAATTAATTATCTTTCCCACCCAACCCCTAATTTTCATGCCGCATTTTTAAGAAAAAATATGCAATTAATTTATGATGGCCTTAAATATTCTAGATAACCATCTACGCCTAGAAGCTATTCCAATGAAGACATGATCGAATATTTTCAATCCGAATTGTTAAGAGAAATATACAATAACTAATAAATAAGTAATTATTGTAGCATTATATCTGATTATACAGCGATAAAAGTGAATTTATCTCTAATGTTATTGTTGTAACAGCCGCATAACATTGCGTTATATTGATTAACAGATTCGCCCGTCATTGGAACGCAACGTAAGATGGCGTGCATACATGGATAAAGGTGATTTCTTAGGCCACAACTGGACATTTCAAATACTTATATTTAGTATTTAACCTATTTTCCCATTAGATTGATTTTCAAATTTTGTATTTTTTTGTATCAATTTATGTTCTTAAAACACAGGTTATATCGTCAATCTATTAACGTTTTTCATGAATTATAGTTTACACATGTAACAGCGCCATACAATCTGAAGGGCGGTTGGATATCATACCATATACTATATGGTAAAGGACAATCGTTGAATGGGAACGCAATCCTAGTGAATGGTTTTGTTGCAATTGTTTTAAAAGAAAAGGACCAACACATTCTACGTTGGGGATCAAGTGTTTTACAAATTAGCTAAATTAACACTTAACTAAAACGTAAAACACATTTGAGAAAACTTTGTGTATTATTAAGTGTTAACATAGCACGTTGAGTTTCTGGAAAAAATGTTTCAAATATTTTTATCGTTATAGACTTTAATGTGAAAAACTTATTTTATTCGGATAAGTATAACTATTATACAGTCAACTTCAATATTTCAGCTCAAAACGTTCGTAATAAACTGAGATAAATGGAATCAAGGTAGTAAATTACTCTGTAGTTGGAATTCTTATAATCCAATCGGCATTAGGTTCAATGGAAAATTACGATTTACAAAAGATCAATTCCAAAAGAAACTCACCTTTCGAACTGGAA
>CM055901.1:9993096-10155840 GCA_029582155.1 Panopea generosa | reverse complement strand
GGGTTGTGTTCATAGTATACTATACATCTCAGTAAACCAGGGTTGTGTTCAATAGTATACTACATCTCAGTAAACCAGGGTTGTGTTCAATAGTATACTATGCATCTCAGTAAACCAGGGTTGTGTTCAATAGTATACTATGCATCTCAGTAAACCAGGGTTGTGTTCAATAGTATACTAGCATCTCAGTAAACCAGGGTTGTGTTCAATAGTATACTATACATCTCAGTAAACCAGGGTTGTGTTCAATAGTATACTATACATCTCAGTAAACCACCAGTGTTGTGTTACAAATGTGTTCAATAGTATACTATACATCTCAGTAAACCAGGGTTGTGTTCAATAGTATACTATGCATCTCAGTAAACCAGGGTTATGTTCAATAGTATACTATGCATCTCAGTAAACCAGGATTGTGTTCAATAGTATACTATGCATCTCAGTAAACCAGGGTTGTGTTCAATAGTATACTATGCATCTCAGTAAACCAGGGTTGTGTTCAGTAGTATACTATGCATCTCAGTAAACCAGGGTTGTTTTCAGTAGTATACTATGCATCTCAGTAAACCAGGGTTGTGTTCAATAGTATACTATGCATCTCAGTAAACCAGGGTTGTGTTCAATAGTAATATGCATCTCAGTAAACCAGGGTTGTGTTCAATAGTATACTATACATCTCAAATGTGAATATTAATGACCTACTTCATTGTTTCTCAAAACATGGTCTGGTTGTGACGCCCGGTTAAATCGCGAACCAAAGAAATCTATAAAACAGCAAATCGATGAAAACAGCTAGGACTAGATCTAACATTTGTTTTTGTTGTATTTTATTATTAAAATAAGCGTGGAACCGTAGTGAACGTCATTTAAGTTCCTATATTGTTAAACCGACCATCAAAATGTTGATGCTTCTTTGTTTACGCAAGAAACGTAAAAGTAGTCCGGTTCCAGGGTTTTATCGAAAATTAAAAGTCTTTAAGAAATTGACGTTGTCCAATGAAAATGCTTTTAATACATATATGATATTGAGATTGGAATTATTCACAATTAATGAGGTATAATTATAAATGCATGGAAGGTCATGAGCATTCACGAAAATGTCTGTCATTCATAAAAAACATTTGATAACATGGATACAGTGATTATATACATTGGATAATCAGAACATGCAAAAATTGCAAAACTATATACATGTAATAAAATACATGTACTGTATAATTTATTCATTAAAATTAATATTATTCTTCATTTTCAACATCTAAGCTCAACTGAGTGAAGCAATCTTCGTCATCGTTTGTCAACATTTTTAAAAATGATTCTCTCCAAAACCACTAAGCAGAGTTTATTGGAATTTGGTCACAATGTTCCTCGAGCAGTATACTTTATATACATGTTTCAAGGATACTTGCAGCGTCTCTCGTATGCAGATTTGAATGCTTGCTTGATGACAGGTTCATCATCTGCTAAGTCGTGAGCATCACTCATTCAAACATTCTGGATGTCTCTCACTCTGGTCATAAACATGACATGTGGCATACCGCCAGATCACGAACCGTACCTTAAGGGTCAAGGTCACAATTTCAGTCCGTTTGAGATTTGAACTGCTTAGACTTCGTGTCAGGTCTGTAACCATCATGCATTGATTGATTTAAAAAAAATATTGGTACAAATTATCAAAAATGACTTGACGATGTGTCCTGCGTAAGACCACGACCTGTACCACAATGGTCAAGGTTGCATTTTGTGTCTATTTGACCACATTTTATATCTGTTTGAGATTTACAGGAGTTAAGATCTTTCTCGACTTAATTTTAGTCGAAAAAATTCTTTCCGATGAATATTTTTTTTTAAAGCAGGGACGGATCCATAATTTCTATTTAGCGGAGTGCAACACAAAATCTAAACATGCACATCTGTTATCAGTAGAAATATAGTAGATTTCAATAAAATATTGGAGCGGGGCGTGCGCCGTTTTTTAGCTCACTTTAGCTTTTCTGTTCGCCCTGTGTCCGTCATCCGTTCGTCGGTAACTTTTGCTTCAAACGACCTCTTCTCTGTAACCGCTTGACAGATTTTCACCAAATTTCGTGTGAAGCATTGTTATATGAATTTATCTAAAGTTGTTAAAATTTGACCCCGCCAAACGGTCCTTTTATATTTTTTCTTCAAAATTTCGAACACATTCTTCTCCAAAAGTGCAAAGGGTGGATCTTTGATATTTTGCATGTAGTACCAGCTTATCAGTTTATCTCAGATTTTTCAAATTATGACCCTACGGTCAAAATTGTTCCCGCCCCGGAGACTTATCAGTTCATATAGGGACATTTTCGCTTAAAAATCTTTTTCTCAAGAACCAACCAGCCATATTTGTTTATATTGGGTATAAATGATCCCTATGAGTAAGGGTTTCAAATTCAAATAAAGGGGTTAGAGTAAAATGGGGCCCAGTAAGGGAGTTTTGATTTTTACCTAGTAATAGTATGGGAAAACAGGTAATTATGTTTTTCTCATTCATTTTTTGGTATTATTCAAATTATATTAATGTTTGAAGCATTGTTTAATATTAACAGTTCAAGGTTATTTGATATTCATAAGGGGCCAGCAGAGGCCTAAAAAGGGATAAAATTGTGTCCTTTTCTCTATGACTGTTGAGTCAAAACCATTCATATTTGGTATGATGATTCCTTCAAGAAGGAATTTCAGTTTTGATCAAATAAAGGATATATTGGGGCTCAATAAGGGAAATTTGATTTTAACATAGGAATACTATGGGAAAATCGTAAATTTTCTTTTTATCATCTATTTTAGGAATTATTTTATCATCCTCAGGTCTGGAGTATTGTTTAGTCATAATAGCTGAGCCTGAGACTTTTTATAGGCTATTAATATCACAAAAAAGGAATAGAATGGTGATTATTAAAAACGATCTTTAATCATCTGGAGTATTGTTTGGTTTTGTCACAATAGTAGAGACTGTGTCCTTAAAGAGGAGTTTAATATCCATAAAGGGGGCCCTAGAAAGGGGTTCTCTAGAACTGACAAAACAAATTTCCTAATATTTGGTTTAAATTATCTTTATTAATAGGGGTTTCAAGTGTGTTCAAATAAAAGGGCTAGGTTCAATTTGGGTCCAGTAAGGCGGTCTTAATTTTTAAATAGGAATACTACGTGAAAACGAGACATTAATATGTTTTTTTTCTCATTTATTTAAAGTATTATTTCAAACATCTTTATGTTTGGAGCATTGCATAGTCATAACAGTTGAGACTGAGTAATTAAAGGAATTTAATACAGGTAAAGGTCAGCAGGGGGACAGAAAGGTAAAAAGTATGAATTTTTAAAAATCTTTATCAAGAACAAATCACCCATTTGTTCGCATTTGGTTTAAATGGTACCTTTGAGTAGGAGTTTCAAGTTTGTTCAAGTAAAGGAGGTTGTGTTGGTTGGAGCGCAGTATGGGACTTTGGGTTTTTAAATTATTATGTAATAATTCTAAAAAATTGAAAGGAAGTGACAAGAAATCAGGTAGCGACTTTGGACCTCTTTGTACCTTTGGATGAATTTCAAAATCATTCAGTCTCAATTGATTCCCACGACAGCACGACGTGTGACACGTTCAGCCTGTTTGAGAGTTCGTGTCTGGTCTATAACTTTGTCTTACATGGAGGGATCTTAATAAATGGTACAAGTTATCAATTTGTAATGACGATGTGTCGCTTACAATACCAGGTTTCAAGGTCATACCAAGTTCAATGTGTTTCGTCTCTAAATCCCTACTTATGAAAAATAGAGTTATTTTCACAGAACACTTAGGGGCATGTGACAGAAAACATTTGTGAAATTAAAAGCCATATTCTGATCATGAAAACTTACTAGAATGCAGCATTTTGGTGATTAAGGTATTAATATCCCCAAACTCAGACTTAACCGCGGGCCCATGCCCGCCTCCTAATTAACACACTACTGTGGGTATGACAATAGCAATCCCATCTTCAGTACCGTCACTTCTTTGATTAACTTAATATTAAACCTTTAAGAAAACCCTTAGCTTAGTTTAAACATGTTTTATTCACAAATTTTATATAAATACATCTCAATTACATGTAAAAACGTGTACACTTATGAAACGCTTACACATACAGCGTTTGTGAATCTGAAAGCCTTTATAATTTCTGACATTTTTCATATAATATTTCAGTACGGAAGCTTTTTTATGAGGGATAGTTTAATAAAATTGTATTGCAAACTTCATTATACAACACACATATATATAAACAGTGGCATAATAATTATGAAAAAAGCAATTTGGTTGGACTACAAGTTATTCCAACATTAGTAACAGTCCTTCCCACCGCGTTACATATAACGTTTATTTAACTAAAATGGCGGTAGAAAAAAATACTTCAAATTGAAGAAACCGAAAAAGACAGAAAAAAGGAATACGAGAAGAATATGGGGAATAAAGTATAAATATAATATAAAGCACGACACTGAATAAAACGCAGTAAAACTATACAACTGGTAGTATATTTGTCTAAGGGCTATAAACCGGTGGAAGACACTCGAGTGATCTGTACATTATTGCGTCCCTTACTATACAAACATTGTCAGGCAACAGTTGATTGAAAAAAACACGATGAATTTCATCTAAAAGTATGCATTTTAAAGTAACAGCATATTATAGATAAATACATAATCGAGAAAAGATTTTAATATGATAATCAAAGTACTATAAAGTACTGATAGTCGAGCTTTAATACATATCAATACGTCTTTGATTGCTGTTATATTGCGGGTATGCCAATAGCAATCCCACCTTCAGTAATTGCAGTTAACAAATAATCACAGGTAGGAAAATCATCTTCAAATTACATTAAGAAACTAGCTAGTTTAAGAAATGATTATGTATTTGCAGTTGACATATACCGATGCAAACAAGAAACAGTGCTTTTTTTGTATTTGTTATATTTTAAAAAACTGAGTGAAATTTTCAAAAATAAGAACACGCATACTTGGTTACATATTGCACTAATTTCTATTAGTTAATCGGATGTTTGGGGTTGTCGAAACACATATCTGGTCGTCCTTACAATCTAAATGTACAGCGTTCTATTGACGACGTTCTCCGTCCAGTGGTGATTCAATTTCGGCATCAGCATCACGATGTGCTGATGTACTAAATGCAATGTCATATACAGCTCGGCTGACACAAAATTACCGTATAAGAATTCCAATTGGACATTATTTCCATTTATCTCAGTATTTTAAAAACATTTTGAGCTGAACTGTTGAGGTTTACTATATGATATTTATAATTATTTAAAGATACTAAGTTTGTAACAGTAAGGTTCATCATAAAAAAAAAGTGTTTGTTTTTTAAAAAAATAAGTTTTTTTCCAGAAATTCACTGTGTTGAGTCAATTTATAAATATCCAGTTGCAACTTGCAATTGAAACGCATGTGAGTCAGTACGTGTCATCCAAGTGAATGTAATTTGCAATAACCAAGTTAAAAAGAACAATCTGAATTATGGCGAAATAAAAATTTCATAGACTACGCTCATATTCAGCTAAGTTAAATATAATTGTAAATGCATTGTTTTTATACAATTACAAATGAATGCTTTGCAGTAAAAAAAAATATGCTTATTCAATTATAACACAAAACCAATCTCATAAGTATGCTTTCACGCCATATATTTGTTGATGGGATATATTTGCAGTTTTGTGAAAAAAATATTACGATTACATTCACAAACAGCAGACTGCAATCATAACAATGTTCTGTATTTCAAGTTTTGTCAGCATAAGGCGTCATGGCTGAAATTTTCAAGCAAATAGTAAAAACCTTAGTCTTATGTATAGATATAAAAACGAATTCTTAAAATAGATTGTGAATATATTCAGACATTGTGTTGAAACTATCGTTTATTTGGCCTGTCATGTCTTTTCTTGTAATTTCCTTCCTTGTTCTTTCCAGACATGTACTTTCATTTCATGTTCTGTTCAGTTGTGACGTGTTCTGAGTTGTCATGTCTTGCCCTCTCCTATATTGTCATAGCCTGTCCTGTCCTGCCCTGTCCTGCTCTGCCCTATGTACTGTACTGTACCGTATTGTACCGTTCCGTAATGTACCGTACCGTATCGTACTGTACTGTAATGTAATGTACTTTCCTGTCCTATACCTTACTGTACTATACAGTACTGTATTGTGCAGTACTGTGTTGTGCTGTGCAGTGCTGCTCTGCTCTGCTGCACTGTACTGTACTGTTATTTACTATACCTTATTACATTCACTGTAGTATCTTTAACTATAGCATATTTAACTATACTTCACAACTCTACACTTTATTAAACTAGCATGTGGACTACCTGGGGTCTTACTACGGTTTTATATCCATGGCTCTCAGGGTGAAAGACACCTTTTACACATGGTCTAAAATACAAATACGTTAAGGTTTATTTACTGGTACATACAAAAACAGAAACAAACGATATTATCATTTTACTGAATCAGATTTACTCGATATATTTGTATAAGTCGAAGTAGCAAGAGAAACGACATGACAGGGATAAGGAAAATACTCAACGCTTCTGTCGGAGTAAGAAGGAGGAAATCACAGTCATTCCGGTCGTTGCACCATTCAATTAGAAAGCATGATGGCCGATTTCAAAATAATCATCCACCAAACATGCAGAACGCTGTATGAATAAAGCATTAAAGCTTTTTCTAAAAACATTCGTTTTGTGTTTAGTAAATTAAGACTGAGTGCAAAATGAGGAACTGAACATATAATACCACCAGGAAAAATTAATTTAGTCATAAGTCTTCTCATCATATTTCAATACATTATGTAAATTATTTGTACTTTTTTTAGAATAATCACTTATTCTATATTGACATCAAGTAAACACTTTTAATTAGCCAAGTATATAAATAAGTGCCATAATAAAGGCTTTAATGTTATACACCACTACTTTCAAAAATGCGAAACAGACAGTAGGATTGAGTTTGATAACATGATAGGTTTTGATTGATTGAATATTTAGCGCCATTTTTATGCCATCGAGGGCTAACAGACGATCAGTAACCTGACCACTGTTTTCTGGGATTAACCAGTACTCGAGCACACCCCATCTCCGCAAGTAACTGATAACTTTCCCACTTGAATCAGTGGTGACAGACGAATGATTATGAGACACAATGTCGTATTTCAATCATCACGGAGACTGTTGCCGGGGGGGATTCGAACTCACCACCCCTGGATTGATAGTCAGACGCGTAACCGACTGAGCTAATCAGGCTCGGCTTACATGATAGGAAATAAACATTCCACAAGAAAGTCGAAAAGATGTCGTTTAGCTACAGTATTGACGCTGGCATGAAACGTAAACCAGAGATTTTGGATTATACTTTAATTGCTTTGTTGTTTTGTGCATTGGCAACAATCGCATTTCACCATGCATATAAGGCAAGAAATAATAAAGGAGTGGAAGAATTCTAGCTCGGTGCGAGAAAAATGCATCCTCTACCGGTCAGTCTTTCTCTGACCGCTACCTATATCTCAGCCTTGGCGATTTTTGGTACACCAGCTGAAGTGTTCAATAATAATACAATGTATTTTTAGATTGCATTAGGAATGCTAACTGCTGTTGCGGCAAGTGCGTTTATGCGCATATCTTCGTTCCGATGTTTTATAAACTTAAAAACATCAGATGCTTCCAGTATCTCGAGCTTCGTTTCGGAAAGCCAGTACGTGTACTACGGTCGACATTATTCATCATACAAACATTGGTATACATGGTAATCGTCATCTACACACCATCACTGGCGTTTGAGGCTGTAACGGGGTAATCACTTTGGGCCACAATGATATCGGTAGGGACAGTGTCTACTTTGTACACTACTTTAGGAGGTATGAAAACTGTTTTATGGGCTGACTGTTTGCAATTTACGACAATGGTTGCTGGAATAATTTGTATTTTGATTGAAGGATCTAAAGCTTTTGGAGGATTCCTAAACGCGTGGGATATTGCAAGTTCCAACAAGCGCATAGTATTTTCAAAATGTCGCCCGCATCTTAGGAAAGACATAGTGTTTGGGGACTTGTGATTGGCAGATCCGTGGACTTATTTACTTGGTATAAGCAAGTACAACGCACATGCTCTCTACCAACAATACGTAAAAATGAAAATAGCAATTTGGATGAACTACATCGGCCTTCTTCTCATTCATATACTAACTTGCTTAGTTGGAGTCGTAATGTATAGCGATTGTCATCCAGTCCAATTTTGACTCATCAACAAAAACAATCAACTTTAAACCATTGTTTGTTTAAGGACGTACTAAGAAGTATTCCTGGGTTATCAGGTCTCCTCATTGCAGCTGTGTTCAGTTGTGGTCTAAAACTCGATTTCGGTCGTGTCTGAATGGCATGTCAGCTGTAATATTTGATGATTTTATACAGCCCTTTTTGACTGCAATCCTTTGCAAAGAAGACATGAATTATGTATATCACTGGTCATCGTTATAGGAAGCTTACAACTTGTAATGGCGCTATTGCCGTTTCAAATGTGAGTGAATTGATTTTGCAATTTGGATCAGTTTCCTTCGCTATAATATCTGGACCATTGTTTGGAACGTTTGGTGTCTGTAATGTTTTTCCATGGACAAATAGATACTGAGCATTTACAGGATGTGTACTATCACTTATACTCACAAGTTGTTTCGGGTGTTATAAGCTTACTGACTGTCTGCATAGACCCAAAAACCATTGATAATAAACTTATATGTCCAGTTTTTGATACGCTTTTTCCTTTTTTGCCAGAAAGAATAAAACAACCTTTACGCTTTGGCGTAGTGTATGGGACGAGAATAAATTAGGATAAAGATTAAAACATTGACGAAGCATATGTACTTGATGGGGAAGGGGCGTTAGAAATGGAAATATTCATTCCAAAGCATGAATGAAGTCATACCGTCTATACTATCTATAAGATGCTTGATTATAAACATAATGCACGACGAAACCTTTACTTTATACACTCAATGATACAGCTATACTGGCCAGGGAAGTGATACGGATTAGAACCCCTGTCGGGCTGTGTAGCAAAATGACCAAGGGTCGACAACTCACGAGGGTAAATTAGAACTTACAATGTTTTTTTTACAAATAGTGGTGTATTTTACAATGTATTTAGATTTACAATGTGTTTAAGAATAGTGTTATGCCATAGTGTGTGTATTTAACAGTGTATCTTAGAATTTACAATGTGTCCTAAGAATATTGCTACTTCATATTATGTGTAGTTTACAATGTATCCAATATTTATAATGTGTCTAAGAATAATGTTACGTCATACAAGCACGTTTATTTTATTAGCACGTTAAATAAATATTACATTAATCTATTTTAAACTATTATAAAATATGACATTTTGAATTAACAAACATTTGATTTGATAATGCATATTGATGTAATTAATTTATTATATCTTTAATGAATAATGTTTTATATGGTCGTTTTGATTACTATTCTTGGCAGATGCTTGTTTGTATCTGACAAAATCTTCAAGATTTTAATGCTAGAATCATCTATTCACATCATGTACGGTAACCATGTATAACCAGAATTACTCAGTGGCACTATAGTCAAATCTGTGTAAACGGTCCTTTGACTGTCTGCTTAAGACAGGTTCCACGGCACTGAACGCTCTACATGATGAGTAATTCCATGAGATGTTTTACTTCTGATGATACCATTAAACATTTGTAAAATATTACAACTAGACATGTACATAAATGTTTAACTCAGAAAGTACCTTTTCTAATACACGTACATGAAGTAGTCTAGTTCTTAATATATATAGTGATAATGTTGGTATTCGTCTCTTATGGAATGGATGTTCCACTTAATATGAGTACAAGTAAAGCCCTTGCTCTTGTCTAAAGTACAGTTCACGTGTTACAGCAAGAAGAAATATGTAAATATAATATAACAGAAAGTCCAAGGTTGACGGTAGTCAGGAAAGTCATTTACTCTTTCCATATTAAATGTTGCAACATATCCGTAACGCCTTCATTGCTTGTGATGTTTATTTGTTACGGAAACAATGAATATCACAATATAATTTTGTCATGACTATTCATTATGAAAAATCATTGTTATGGAAGGCCCACTAAATTACTATGTTATGTTCGGCTGTTGTATTTGTCAGCTATAGTCGGAAAGAGAATAGAAGCCCCTGAAGGTGTCTTCATTTTCTTCAATGCACTTGGTAATTTCCCTATAATGTTTCCATGTGGATTTAGATATGGACACATCAACCTTCCATGGATCGCCCTTTAAAACTAGGTTTCTTCCTCTAGAAGAATAATGAGTTGGATCCTTCGTTATCTCGATCAAGTTCGATAAGTGATTCGGTGTGGACTTTCCTATTCGATAATGGCAGTCTTGCTCTGGAGTTTTATCAATATCATTTTTAGGAACACCTGAAATAATACAATATTATATTATGTATTTATTTTAGTATTGTAACATATTTACTAAACAGAGAAACATTATATATTTATTTATATATATATATCAGCTTAAATTTTAATTTGACCCATTGCATCATCCCACAATAGTCAAACAAGTGACGGTCAAACTTTTTTTCCAGATCCTTTTTACATTATCATCAACGTTTAAGTTGCAAAATCATTTTCTTTTTAAACCCCATCTCAAAACATTTGCACGAATCTATAACTCTGATTCATTCCATTTATTGTTAATGTCTATGTTGTGACGGTGGGAGTGTACTGTGAATGCTACACGTCTCCTTTTGCAAAAACACATCTATTCAGAAAAAAAATATTTCATTTAAAAACTTCATTTATTTATAGATTATTTCACTATAACTATAAAAAAAAAACACCGAGTCAAGGTATCTTGGACAGGCTTCTCTGGTGATTGTGTAACCTATTAAATAAGATATAATTATTGCAACATCAACGTTATCTATATGAATATCTTCACCAAATGGTAAATATTTCCTAAATTAAATCCATATATTCACCATTGACTTTAGTCATTGTCTCCCTTTGAATCCTTGTGAATTCATTGGAAAATACCAGTTGCATTTTGATATTGTGATTTTTCATTAACCTTTGCTGTTATAGTCTTAATAAATCAAGCTAACTGTTATAAACTTTAAAGATGATTACTAATAGCATTAACCAATGATAAGATATTGAATTGACAATATTGAAATTGAAAACGCTTCAATAATTATGTTATTACCAGCTCGGAATACGAGGAAATTGTGTGGGGAATTGGTCCTTACCTGGCTGATTTTCCACTTCCGCCTTGTCCAATTCATTTTCCTCTTCATCGAATTCTTCATTGGCTTGATCATCGCTGGTATTTGTAGCAGGCTCATGTGTTAGTTCCAGCTTTGGTGTGACAGAACCATACACATTAATACTTAGTATATATGTAAATGCATCAGAATTTTATGTTTATTTAATGAATAAAAACTCCTACAATGAAAATAAATTATATGCAAATAATCGTGGTGACATTATCAGAATCAGTATCGTTGGTTCGTGTTTCAGGCACATTTGTAGGATTTAAATGCAGTTGAACAAACCAATCAGCATTATAGCTTATTGTTTATGCAATACATGAAAGTAAATATTATATATATATGATATATTTGAATAATACATTTATGCTGATACATCAATGTTTTATAGGAATGTATGTGTTTAAACATTCCAAAAAACGAATAAAGCATAAATGAAGATAAAGCCTAATTGTATTATCAAATTAAACCAGCATCGTTTATAATTGTAGCCAACATAAATGTTTGTTTCGGCTGTAGTATAACAAAACTAGGCGCACTAGTATGTTTTATACTTAAATATAAGAACGGTTTCTCGTATTTATTTATGATTTAACTTACTATTAACGAACTGAGTTTGTTTATTGTGTAATTTAGCAAGGAACCTGTTGCCAATTTTAACATTTATATACTGACCTCGGAAGGTTTAGATTCCCCAGTGTCATCATCTAGATATTCAGGTGGTGCATTTCGTTGGCATGTTTCCACGTGGTTGTCGGCATCGAAAGCATCACTGGTAAACCATGTTTTGCATGTGTCGCAATATGACATGAACCTACGTGCCGTGCAACTCCATTTGTCATGAGACTGTTTACTGGAGCTGCAATGCACACAAACATAACATAATTACAGAAAATGTTTTAGTTATTATATCAAGTTTACAGATTATTAATAGTGAGATAATGTAAAACAAAAGTGAAAAAATATTTTTCAAAAAAGGGACCTAACATTAAAAAAGCATAACATATTCATAATGAGTTCAGTACAAACATCCAGAAAAATTGGTATCATGAATGATAGCCTTAAAAACGCCAGTAGGAAAGCTGCCACTTGCAAGTTTGAAACATGATTTACGGATGAAACCTCACTCTTTCAACCACCTTCACATAATTAAACAAGACGGTGTCATCTATTCACCCCATACTTTGACTCAGTCGTTTCGCTTTTATATTTGTTTCTTTAAAATCATTGACCTCATTCAGTGTTGTTCGAAAACAGAATACTGCCCAAACTGGTGATTTATGGAGCTGGTTGTTATATATTCAATAGAAATAGAAGATGAATTTCTATGTATATGTATATAAACGTTGCCTATATTGATTATTTAGAAAAAGAGTATTTCGAAAGGGACCTCCTATTTACAACTTTTTAGAATTAAATAATACACATTATAAAACCACATTATATAACATTTTAAGATTTATAAAAAGAAAAGCAATCGAAATTACAAAAAAACAGTGTTAAATGCTTGAAGCATAGTTTTTCCTATAAAATATCAAGATATCAAAATACTTCAAATAGAATAATTTTATTAATATATTAAATATGTATATATATTCAGGCATTTAGGCATATAGTATCCCAAGCTTCAAGTATATGTAATGGTTTTGCTACAGACCATCTCTATGTGACAACAACTGCCATGACTTCCTTTATTTGTGTCTTTCTTTGTAAGAATATAGTGTACTCAGTAGGGATTTTGAATCCATTGAGATTGTTTATGTTGCCATGATGAATGTGACGTTTGAAAGCCGTACAATCTTTTTGGTATATTTTTCTTGTAAAACAAATATGTTAAATGATCTTGCACGTCTTTAAATGCATAAACTTCATCAAAGTAATACAAATATTTTTTGATAAAAGTTTACCTTGATATGAACATATTGCAGAGTTCACATTGTATACAACGATCGCATTCCAACATGTGCCAATCCATGTACTTTACGGCAAGTTTTATTCCACAGCTTGGACATGGCTCGCGTTTAAATTCACATGTTTTACTATGTTCATCTAACGCAGATCTATTGTCTTTAAACATGCAGTCTTCATTGCCACATGGATACGTGCTAAACTCACACTCGAGTGCATGCTTATTCATCAGTCCGCGGGGAACATTTATTTTGCAACCTGCATTTTTACACAGGAATCCCTTTTCACATATTATTTCGTGCATCGGCAAGTCCTTTCTCAAACAGTCTCTATGACAAAACTTACACGTTTGATTTGCATGACTGCAACTATGTGTTTCTATGTCAGCTTTGAAGAATTCAACCGAACAAGCTTTACATGGCTTTTTGACGTATTCACAATGCCTCAAATGCGTGTCAATATCTTTTCTGTTGAAAACAAAGCGGCATCCGTAACGAGCATTCGGACAATTGATTGTTTTAAAAGGGCACACATTAACGTGTAGTCGCATATCTATTACTGTAAATTTCCGGCTACATTTTTCGTATGGGCAAACCGATGTTTTGTATTTACACCTATCCCTGTGTCTGTCACTGTTTCTTCTTTTCACTTTCTGTTGACAGTCGTCATGTGTGCATGTAACGAATTTGTGTTTACACTCTCTTATGTGCTCGCTAAATTCCAAGTAGTGAATCCCTTCACGCTGAAAGAGGCAACCGTCGTTATTGCATTTTAAAACACATTGTTTCAAAATGTCTCGCAGCTTATTTACATTTCGAACAAGCTGCAATGTGCTCATTGGTGAAGTCGTCGCTATTGAACTTTTGTTGTACTTTAATTGTACGTTGGAAGATCCGGTCCTAGTTCCTTTCTCAATTGTTTTCCTGTAAATGCTATGAGCACTGCATGAATGGCTACCTTCAAAAAATAATTCAATAAAACAATTAATAAATTAATTTGCAATTAACAGAATGTGTGCCCAACAGGAGGCGCTGCAATCAGAGGACTCGGAATAACACGTAATTGGATAATTTTAGAATAATATAAACATCTAAAGCTAGCTTCGCTGATAAACAAACAAAGACTAACCCACAAACATTGGACGTTTGTAAACTTTTTGTAGCTATGATGGCCTTCGAAGATTTGACATATTTATTTAAATAATTTGAATTTGTACAATTGAATAAAAATTTACATTATATTTGTTTTTAAGAAACAAATGGATTTCGAAGACATTTTTAGAAATTCCCTTCCTAACCAAAGATCAGGCTTATTCGCCACTTGTATGCGCCATCGAACTTTCTACTTGTAATGAATGGATGAATGGGGTTTTACGGCGCTCCATCACATAGTAGGTTATTCGACGCCAACAGGAAGGAAGATTCCGGTTGTATAAAAATAACAAATGAATATTCAGATTTAAACAGTCACATCAACAAATGAACATGCAGAATGAACCTAGAACCTTGATAGGTTTCAGCAAATTCAGTCGTATTAGTCAAAATGTCCCTTCTTACGACATGCTTGTGCCACAGTCATCTTGTTCTTGCCATCACTCATATGTCTCCCTGGAACCACACAAGGGTTGGTAATTTAACCATAATAATGAACATGACCGAAAAATGATAAAATGAACATGACACTCATTCGGAGATGCCTATCCCTCTGCAGAGATCAACAGTTATATTCTTACCCGGAACAATACGGGTTTTCTACCTGTTAATAATCCGAGTTTTCAAACAAATGCGAATCTAACGATACAGTCTTACAAATCTTGATCATTGTGGATGTTTTGTTTGAGAAAATCAAGCGTCGAAGATGATAAAGACAACAGTTTGATATAATATTTACAGCCGAGAGATTTGTACACAAATTAATATCAGCCTTTCAAATCCTTCACAATAACAAACTATCAAAGTTTTGAAGTTAAGTAATATATCAACGCATGTTACTGATACCATACATTTTAATAAAGCAAATACCACACCGAATGCGGAATTTATTTATACCACCGAGTCATCATTTTGAGCAACACAGTCATTTCGTATGGACTGGGCTGTTTTGACCGGATTTTGTGGTTTTGTAGTTGACACCAGGACAATACATTTTATGAAACGGCGATAATAAAACATCCAGTTACTGTTTTTAAATAACAAACACACACCAAATAGGCTAGAAATACGTTGGGAATGCTTTCAACACGGCAGTTGAATATTAGTCATTGAATTAGTTTTTCCACGCTTTATGTGATGTAGATTTCTTGTTTGTCTTGTTGTCGGTGTTTGTGATAATGCTGCCAAGGTTTAAATAGAATCCATGATAAACTTCCGTCGCCTTTTTCACATACGACTATAGCTGTGTGAATACGAAAGGTTCCAGAAAAGCAATTGCATGAGATTTATTATACATTGTAATTAGTTTTGTTTGTTCTTCCTAAAACATGAGTTACACTGCGTTAATAAAAAAAGTGCATGTGCGAGCCAAATACGAATAGACAAGGTTCATTAGTAAAGTTCGGTGACTGACTAAATATTGGGTGTTGATGGAGATAAAGTACACAAATCAAACTACACGTATTAGGACCACTATAACTTCTATCTTATTCAAAAATATTTTTTGAAAAAAAACAACACAAATTAATTATGAAACTACAACAATTATGAAAAAAAGCTATGTATTGTATCACGAATCAAGCTACGAACTTCACGAACACAGCCGGGCCCGATTAGACCAATCAATAACGCGTCTGACTATCAATCCAGAGTTCGAATCTCCGCCCGGCAACAGTCTCTGTGATGATTAATATACGACATTGCGTCTCGTTATCATTCCTCTCTCTACGATGATTCAAGTGGAAAAGTTATCCGTTACTTGCGGTGATTTGGTGTGCTCGAGTACTGGTTAACCTTTCAGGATCCCAGGAAACAGTGGTTAAGTAAACTGATCGTCTGTTAGCCCTCGATGGCATAAAAATGACACTAAATATTCAATCAATCGATCAATTTCACGAACAAACCTCGAATATATACAGAGCATTTATAGTAACTATGGTTTAGTTGTCAGTTGTATCTCAAATATTAACTTTTCGATTCGATTATTATCCTTGAAACGTTTATATAATACAGAGTGTTTATATCCTTATCATTTAGTTTTACCATTAAAACATATTATGTAATAACATATCGATCAGACACATGGGTTACAGAACAATAACATTTGAGTAGGCAGGACATTAAACAATACGGCGTAATTGTTTTCTTAAGTGTGATGAATTAACTAACTACTTAAGTGTGTTAAAATAGGGAATTCCTCACTTTAAAATGCTGAATATCATCGCCCACCAATATTTGAGGTTTGTATCTTTAAATTTGAATAGAATAAATTCAAATAAATTACCACAATATGTGATAGCCTATCGTTATCTAAACTAAGATTTGGGTATGTTTGCTTATAATGATGACGTATGTTGACATCGTTTAGAGTGCTATTTTTAGTGTTGCTACATGTATATACAGTGTTGCTATATATAGTTTTGCTTAATATATAACGTTAACTTAAAGAGGCACGGGGCAATTTTAACAAACTTCACTTAATACTATTTCTAACACCAAAGCATTAATATTACCGATGAGGCGTGACGGGTAAGATGTAAAAATGTTGCGCTTTTTTTGTAATGGACAAGTCGGTCAGTTTGCACCGTTGAAGTAAAATAACCTCTGTTGCGAGTGATGCAAATACAGGGTACAATATCCACATGTTCTTGCGTAAAAGATTGGCCTAAAGGTTCCTTCGTATAGGCCATAGAAGGTTACAGAATGTGTTGCCTTTGAAGGTATTTTTCTACCACGTGACGCTAGTTCAGCGCATCTGTAGTCATGCTTTCTTGTTATAAACTTTGAATGAATTTCGTTATTTTAAACAGTGCTGCTTAAAAATCAGTGTTGCTGAATTAATTTGATATAAACTTGGTTATATGTATTTGCTAGGTTAAATAAAACTGTTCGTTGTGTATATTTGAAGTTACCGTTAAATGTCATGGAACTACTTTTTATGGGCGGTTATTCGGCGTATAAATTTGTAAACGTGATTGTGAAAATCTGGTATAAGAAAAATTATGTTGTCTCTGTGGGCGGTTGTATACGCACCGTCTTAAAAAAAAAAGAAAAACATATGATTCAACGCCATTTTACTCGTATTTCGTACATTTTACAAAACATCATTGGCAAAAAGTGTTAATCATGTGTTTTAAAACAGTTTTCTTTGGTGTGATAGTATTCAAAAGTCCATGAAAATAACAATAGTACTCGTATTTTTATGAAAACAAAATTCAAATGTAGCATGGTACCAGTACTTTTATGATTTTTTTTGTTTTAAAGTTTCAGCACTGGATAGGTACATATGTTTATACGTTTATCCGTTTAAAGACTGCTTTGTTGAGTGAACAAACGAAAAAAACTGTTCTAACATTTTCGTTTGTCCCTTTAATGTACTTCGATAAATCTATTCTATGTTTTCATAGATTAATAAACTCTATTGATAAGTGATATTTTCTGACTCTAACGTTGTATGGGTTAGAAGTTACTTAGGATTTTCTACGCTAGTAGATCAACTTTCTCGTTTCCAGGGCGATTTCATTGTCTGAGAAAGTAGATCAACATCTACTCACTATCATAACGTTCTATGTCAAATAGAATGTTCTGTATGGAAACATCTGAGCGATTTTATTGGCTGAGAAAGTAGATCAACATCTACTCACTGTCATAACGTTCTATGTCAAATAGAATGTTCTATTTGGAAACATCTGAGCGATTTTATTGGCTGAGAAAATAGATCAACACCTACTCACTATCATAACGTTCTATGTCAAATAGAATGTTCTGTATGGAAACATCTGAGCGATTTTATTGTCTGAGAAAGTAGATCAACACCTACTCACTGTTATAACGTTCTATGTCAAATAGAATGTTCTATTTGGAAACATCTGAGCGATTTTATTGGCTGAGAAAATAGATCAACACCTACTCACTGTCATAACGTTCTATGTCAAATTGGAAACATCTGAGCGATTTTATTAGCTGAGAAAATAGATCAACATCTACTCACTGTCATAACGTTCTATGTCAAATGGAATGTTCTATTTGGAAACATCTGAGCGATTTTATTGTCTGAGAAAGTAGGTCAATATCTATTCACTGTCATAACGTTCTATGTCAAATAGAATGTTCTATTTGGAAACATCTGAGCAATTTTATTGGCTGAAAGTAGTGTAACATCTAAATTCAAAATAGTCACGAGGCATGTTCAATAACCCAATCGTCCCTGTTGATTGTAGTAAAAGAGAGTGTATGTCTATGATAACGCACATACGTCAGTTGTTTTCTGGTTACCTACTGAGTCATTATAAACGTACTGATCGTGCGTCATATGTTAATTATGATGTCACTGTTTTGAAATTACCAAACCCTATAGCTAAAAAAACTGATGGCTTGTCTACATTTACTGATATCAACATTACTTTTACACAACAGATAAATATCCCTGTATTGTCTATCGATGTGTCATATTTGATAAAGAAAGGTAAGAGGTAAGTAAGCCAATTTAGGTTAGAAATGTATGTTCCTGTATTAACTGATGATTCTGAATGTTAGCATCATGACGTGAATAGTTATTATTGTTGCTATATTTATAAACACGTGTTTAGTGTTCATGTTAAAATGTGCGTTTATACAAGAAATAGGTCTGCAAGCTAGTTTTATAGGGTTGATTTCGGTACAATAGTAGATGGTTTGTGCACCAATAGGCCATGCGATTGATAAAATATATTAACTAAAATAAACGGTTCCCCCGATAATAGGTGTAGCGCGTGGTCCATTGCGAGGGCTCCGAACTCAAGATCAGAGGGTCGTGGGTTCGATTCTCCCCCACATATTTATGTCGTGTCCTTGAGCAAGACACTTTTCCGCATATCCTTAGTACTGGTTATACCAAGGAAGATTTCTAGCGTGATTTGTATAAATTGTAATAACTTGTTTCGCAATCGACGTAAAATATATATGTTTAAACTTAATCATTTATTTTTAAGGCAACTATCATGCTTATCAAAAAGACACAATTAATTTATTTACATAAATATATATTTTCCAAGGATATTAAATTAGTAAATGAAATGGCCTCAGTGCAATGTGGCTATTTGCCGAGCATGCGCAGCAGTATGATCTAGACTGTGTTTATGCAATTAAATCCACAATGCATGACCAAAAACGAGACGCAGGCCCGATACCCATGTACCTCTCAAATAAAGAAATACACTTGTATTTCAGGTTTGTAGAGAAACGAAAATGAGGCGGTATATTTGGTTTATATATTTTACTGATTTGATATCACGTGTATTTCCAATACTTAGTTTATGGGTCTGTTTAAACAGCAATGTTGGGAAAGCCACAGTTGATTAGGCTGATTGGTCAGTTGTCTCAACTAAAATTTGAATGATGTCACAGTTTAGTAAGCGTAAATTGCTATGAATTGCGGAGCAGGCAAAGAATTTCCTGCTTTTTCATTGGGGTTAATATACCTGATTCAGGCGAAATCAGGTTCTGGGATAAATTATAGTTTTGAGAGACCATCGAGTCAAGCCCTGGATCGAACCCGTGACCACTGTTAAAGATATGAAAACCTATTGATAATGTTTCTGACGTATTTGTAGTAAAAACAGTGTATGTTTATTTTTGTTACACATCACACATTATAAATAAGTAAACACATTGTCTAGATAACGTTCTTCATCTGTTTAGATTTAGATTTAAATTTATTTGTTTTACTTCGACTGAACAGGTTCTACCCAGATAAACTTCGTACGTGATTTGTCTAAATTGTAATATCCTGTTTCATAATCAATGTATAATAATTAAGTTCAAAGGTAAATTAACGCTACTGGTATACTTTTATACGTTATCAAGTGAATTATTGAGATTTCTATCACATTTTTATCTCAGTGTAATATGCAAATCACCTCATATTCGATATCACTTTGATAACCGACATAGCACGAGAGCAAATGGGGGATTTTCCGATCACTTGAGATTTTGTAAATCTGCCTACGCTGCACTGTTATAGCTTGTAAGTAGTTTGTCACGTATAAGCGGTTGAATGGCTATATACAAATATGTTGCAATAATGAGCTCTGATCAAAATTGACATATGTTATGAAAATACGTAGCGTGCACACTTCAGATAATCTTGTAACATTCGTCACAGAATTAAAACTTATAAACTATTATAATTGATATTTCTAAGTTGGTAGATGTATGCATTCGTGAGACAGCAGAACTATGACATATTTGTCTACCTTTTTTGTATACATACAATATAAAGTTACAAGGGTTAGAGTATTAACTGAAAGGGGGAACTGCTGCACGCGTATCTGCTAAATACTGTGCCGCAACGTTGTTTCTAAAGCTGGTTAAGTGATTTTTCGTTTTGATTTCTGGAACATGTCTCGGCACTGTATTTAGCAGGTGTGCGTGACACAGTTGCGCCCACATTGAGTTATTACTTAACAAGACTATGTAATGAAAAAGTATAAATTGTCTACACGCCCGCTTGAGAGAACATTTTACTGAACACACCATTTTGTATACCCGTTAGTTAATATTTAAATCAATACTTAATAAAAATGTTTAATGAACAATTAAAAGTTATGACATCCTATTAACATTGATAAATAACATAAATGTCAGAACTGAACAATACCATAATTATATATGTGACAGTCTATACCTTTTGTAGAAAAGTTAACATAAACGATACTTCTTAACAAGAGTATGTAATGAACAATTAAAAGTTATTAAATATTATTTACATTGCTAAATAACATACATATAAACGTTTGACTCATGCCATTTTTGTCGAACTGTTTTGTACATAAAGTTAATGAAACCTTTACAAATACGATACTTAACAAGAATGTAAAAAGTATATAAAACGATAATGTCAACCAAAAAATATTATTTAAAAATATTAAAAATGAATTAAATTTACCTTTGATCGCCCTAAATATTTTCTTTTGTTGGAATACCGGGTCTTCCCTGTATCTCCAGGCAAATATGCTGTTGAAACGTCGTAGGTTCTTGGGCACTTTACATGAACTGAGCATAACCGGAACTATCATATGTTTGCCTTTTGTCTTGCTGTTTCGGACGATAGCGTTGTCCGCTTGATAAATGCAGTTGGCATTGTGTAGAAAGTTCTTTGTTAGGAACACCACTGTCACGTGCGACGTGTAGATGCCGTTGTCGAGCCATGCATCTAACAACCTCTGACCTAAGTTTTGAATAAAGGAATGGATTGGAGGATTTACTGCAAAAAGATTATCTTACGCCAGCAGGACGAAGCGTACCGGATACAAGTACCACAATCGTTAAAGGGACATACGTAATTTTCATTAAA
Organism: Panopea generosa; assembly: GCA_029582155.1. NCBI lineage: Eukaryota > Metazoa > Mollusca > Bivalvia > Adapedonta > Hiatellidae > Panopea > Panopea generosa. The sequence continues at coordinate 10,134,103 of CM055901.1, read as the reverse complement.
ACTAAATAATTATATCTACTATATATAAATATGAAATTAGAATACCATATTAAGTGTGCAGATCTTTCATTTCGGGTTTATTTTGGAAAGGGGCACAACTCTGGTAATGGGACAAAAGACATTCCCACATATTCGCGGGCATACATGTATATGGCAAAAAATATTCATTGCCTTCTGTTTCTATCGGTACAATACAAAATACTTAAATCTGTAAAGTTCCAGATTGTCATTCAAATTAGTGACTTCACTAGTTTTATGGAAGAGAAATATTAGTTATTATTTGATATTGAGTTTCCAACTTGTAGCATAAGTTCTGAAATATAAGACTCACGACGAAAGGTAAGCATTACAGTATGCAAAGAAAAGCGTGCAGCATAAACTCTGGAACATAAATCAGTCTACATGGAAGTAAGCCATACTAAAACATTCACGACAAAGGCTAAACAATTCAATGTGTTGACGAAGGTGAACTTTTTTAATCACATAAACTCTAAATTAAAATTATAAGTGTTCATTTCTCTGTTTTAGCATAATCCTTGAGTCAAAGCCGTTTATGTTTAGTCCCGGTGATTAATAGATTCGATCACACTGTGTTGACATTATACAGAATGAGAAAGAAAAAACCCTGTGATGTTAAAGCGTATGGGACTGAGGGTTGTTGCAAAGTTTATTATACCTCATGAACAGATGCAATAATACCAAGTCTGCTATTAGTCTGCTTCCTTGGTTACGTTCTGTGAATGCATGGGAACCGTTTATCAGATAATGTTTAAATAGTATCATAACCAACGTTCGCTATACGTGTCGCTATATCATGTCGGTATGTATTTTCGGTATTTTTTCCAAAAGAAATCTGTTTTAAAGAGATTATATTGGCAAGTAACACTAACATGCTGTTAATCCAGACTTTTTATGTATGCAGTGTGCACAGAATAATGCTTATATATTGATGTATAACTTTTATGTACTTGAAAGTTATCAAATTAACAGTAATTGAATATTAGCCAAAACTTTAATACGTCCTGCAATAAAGTATTGCGTAATGTTAACATTAAACTCCGTAAACTTCCCGAACAAAGCCTCGAAAACGAGATCGGAAACGAGTCTTCACGATGTTATCCGATGACTGATCGGAAACCCGAAAGCGGTTCGTTGAAAATGGCGAATGTAAACAAAAACAAAAACGTGGCTTCACAAATCCGATGTTTGTAATAAAGAGGTTATGCAATTAAACACTTTAGACGCGTATATCTCTAAGTTATAAGTGTTTCTTCATGCTCGGCGTGTGAATTTAGGACAGGAAATTGCCAGTTATATGCCAATATAAGCCCTTTAACATATTTTTTTAGTTATAATCCGCTTTGAAACTCTTTATTTATGTCTTACAAACTATGTGTAAAACAAGTGTCTTGAAAAAGAAAATACATTGATATGGTTATCGAATCTTTACACGATAAAAACGGTGCACAACACGACATCCATCTCACTCAAAACAAGGAAGATTATATCATCCGATACTATATTATCAAGATTACAAAATGCTTTTGTCGATTTCATATAGCCGCACGTTTCATTATAAATAGTATATTGAGATCAACAGAGACGTAGTATCCAAATGATGGGTCCGGCGGGCTCACTTGGCAACGCGTCTGACTGCCAATACAGGGGTCGTGAGTTCGAACCCCCGCCTGGCCCAAGTCTATGTTATAATCGACAATGGCGTTTGCTCTACGGTCGTGGATCTCAAACCACTAAATAGATGGAAAAGCGGACAGTGACAGAGATAAGGTGTGTCCGGTACTTGTCAACCGCCTAGCGGATTTCCAGGACAGGTCATCATGTGCGCTGTCCGCCATTATGTTACAGTAACTGAAAAAAAATTAACAGCTTAAAAGGGGCGCAAAAACAATAGAAGTAATCCAATGACAGCCACAAACACTGCGCAAACGCATGCAACAAATACATTAGTTATGCCCGTCATGACGACTATACAGCCCTACTGAAGAAGTGACAACAATGTCTACAGCCTCTAGAATATATTTTAACATGGTTTACAGATGTAAGGGTTCTTCGTGGCCGAGTGGTCTAAGGCGCCGTCTCAAGATCACTTACCTCTCACCACTAAGGTCGTAGGTTTGACTCCCGCTCACTCCAAAAACTTCATGTGAGAAAGTTTGCCAGTTACTTGTGTAAGGACAGTGGCTCTCCTTAGATTCATTCTGAGGTCTTTATCCACCAATTAAACTTAATACATCATATATAACCAGAAATGTGTTGAAAATGATGCTAACCCCAATTAAAAAGGGTTAACGGGTGTACACGTCCTCCTTCGTATAACAACACGTGTCTCAACGCTGGCGTTATGCAATATTTGCATAACTATAATAATATGTGAGTCCAAAGCAAGATTGTTTTTTTATAAACAGTGGACAGTGGACAAGTATATAAAACAGATCATACCTAAAATGGCGTCAAAATGAGGATCGTATACAGAAAGGCCTCTTTCACGCAGAAACTCTAAGACGCCGTTCACTTCTTCCCGATCCTTAAAACAATACGCAGCATATACGTCATACTTCCAGTCGCCCTGCTGGCAGACGTGATCACCGAGCAGACACCGACTAACGGGAGCTGCCATGTCGTCTGCTGTTAATGGTGAAAACATGAACTGTAGATAAGAAATAAAAAAGTGTCATTTAAACTTCAAAATTTCACTTCCCTGGTATGCTGACTGTCACATTAATTACCTGTCAGTTGTAAATTTTAATATGCTAAAATAAGCAAACTGTTATTTTAATTAATATTAAATTATAAGAATGGGAAGACTATGTTACTATATGTGTCTCCGAGATGTATGAACGTATCTGTAGTTTTAAATCACCTCTTAAGCATCCTCTGAATAGTAAAGTTCGTTATTAAAACAGAATTATTCCACAGATGTGTTTTTAAATGTATTAAACCCCAGCCTTTGATTTAAAAATAGTGACTTGTAACACAAGCATGATGCAATATGTATATATGAAGATACGTCATGGTGTGTATTTGTTTACAATTTCAAGCGTATAATTTCCCTAGTTTATACGCTCATATAACAAGACATTTTAGAATGATTTATGTATAATTGGAGCATATAGTTGTTATTTAACTTTATCTTTGTTCGGTAGATATCTTTTATATACATACACGTGATTTCGATATAATCATATGACTTGGCATACGTGTTCTTTTTGACACGACGTTGTTGTGGGCACAAGACCTGGATCTGGTGAAGGTCAAACTTTCTATTGGTACGCGGAATTTCTTCCGATTGTTAAACTATAATGTACGCTTGTGTTGGTATGCCGTACGCCAATGGGGACTGACTCCCTCCCCTTTTTTGTACGTCGGGTGTGATCTTAGACATTGTGTTCCAGATTCCACTTCAAAACTTATCATTATTCTGGATTCCAGTGTGGGATACATTTTAGCATTTAGAATGGTGAAAAGTTGATAATACAAATTCTAGATTTAGGAATCATGATAATCAGTTTTTGTATCAATTTCATTTTAATTCTGACATATTGCTACACATTTTATACATGACCACGTTTTATTTTTAATTAATTTACACATTGTTGTAACATAATTATGTTTAGATATTTTTCACATTAAACACATAAGTAAAATAAAGCCGCAATCTCCTTCATTGACTATAGCTAATATGAATCATAACGGAATCTATTGTTTTATTTGTTTTTGTAGGATATAAGAGTCATCCAGTTTTTAACTGTGTGATATTATTTATATAAATGAGCAAGCAGTGTTAATTTATATTGATAGATTGTCTCATAATGATCAGTTATTCATTTATGTTTAAACGTTGGCAATTTAAGAAAGTCCCTGTCAAAAACAAAAACTAACCGCTCCTACGGTACCTAACTTTTCAAAGCGAGCAATTCAGTATACAAGTGTAAAGAAAATTTAAGAAAAACACTGTCAAAAACTAAAACTAACCACTTCCAGGGGACTCACTTTTAAAGCGAGCAATTCAGCATACAAGTGTAGAGAACATTTAAAAAAACACTGTCAATAACAAAAACTGACCGCTCCTAGGGGACTCACTTTTAAAGCGAGCAATTCAGCATACAAAAGTAGAGAAAATTTAAGAAAAACACTGTCAAAAACAAAAGCTGACCGCTCCTAGGGGACTCACTTTTAAAACGAGCAATTCAGCATACAAGTGAAGAGAAAATTTAAGAACAACCCTGTCAAAAACAAAAACTGACCGCTCCTAGGGGACTCACTTTTAAAGCAAGCAATTCAGCATACAAAAGTAGAGAAAATTCAAGAAAAAACCTGTCAAAAACAAAAGCTGACCGATCCCAGGGGACTCACTTTTAAACCGAGCAATTCAGCATACAAGTGTAGAGAAAATTTAAGAACAACCCTGTCAAAAACAAAAGCTGACCGCTCCTAGGGGACTCACTTTTCAAACGAGCAATTCAGCATACAAGTGTAGAGAAAATTTAAGAACAACCCTGTCAAAAACAAAAACTGACCGCTCCTAGGGGACTCACTTTTAAAGCGAGCAATTCAGCATACAAGTGTAGAGAAAATTTAAGAAAAATCCTGTCAAAAACAAAATCTGACCGCTCCTAGGGTACTCAATTTAAAGCGAGCAATTCAGCATACAAATGTAAAAAAAAATTAAGAAAAACTCTGTCAAAAACAAAAACTGACCACTCCCAGGGGACACACTTTTAAAGCCAGCAATTCAGCATACAAGTGTAGAGAAAATTAAAGAAAAACCCTGTCAAAAATAAAACTGACCACTCCCAGGGAACTCACTTTTAAAGCGAGCAATTCAGCATACAAGTGTAGAGAAAATTAAAGAAAAACCCTGTCAAAAACCAAAACTGACCACTCCCAGGGGACTCACTTTTAAAGCCAGCAATTCAGCATACAAGTGTAGAGAACATTTAAGAAAAACACTGTCAATAACAAAAACTGACCGCTCCTAGGGGACTCACTTTCAAAGCGAGCAATTCAGCATACAAGTGTAGAGAAAATTAAAGAAAAACCCTGTCAAAAACAAAAACTGGCCACTCCCAGTGGACTCACCTTTAAAGCGAGCAATTCAGCATACAAGTGTAGAGAACATTTAAGAAAAACACTGTCAAAAACCAAAACTGACCACTCCCAGTGGACTCACTTTTAAAGCGAGCAATTCAGCATACAAGTGTAGACAACATTTAAGAAAAACACTGTCAATAACAAAAACTGACTGCTCCTAGGGGACTCACTTTTAAAGCGAGCAATTCAGCATACAAGTGTAGAGAACATTTAAGAAAAACCCTGTCATAAACATAATCTGACCACTCCTAAGGGACTCACTTTTAAAGCGAGCAATTCAGCATACAAGTGTAGAGAACATTTAAAAAAACACTGTCAATAACAAAAATTGACGCTCCTAGAGGACTCACTTTTAAAGCGAGCAATTCAGCATACAAGTGTAGAGAATATATAAGAAAAACCCTGTCAAAAACAAAAGCGGACCGCTACTATGGGACTCACTTTTAAAGCGAGCAATTCAGCATACAAGTGTAGAGAAAATTCAAGAACAACCCTGTCAAAAACAAAAACTGACCACTCCCTCGTGACTCACTTTTAAAGCGAGCAATTCAGCATACAAGTGTAGAGAAAATTAAAGAAAAACCTTTTAAAAACAAAAACTGACCACTCCAGGGGACTCACTTTTAAAGCGAGCAATTCAGCATACAAGTGTAGAGAACATTTAAGAGAAACACTGTCAATAACAAAAACTGACCGCTCCTAGGGGACTCACTTCTAAAGCGAGCAATTCAGCATACAAGTGTAGAGCAAATTTAAGAACAACCCTGTCAAAAACAAAAACTGACCACTCCAAGGGGACTCACTTTCAAAGCGAGCAATTCAGCATACAACTGTAAAGAAAATTTAAGAAAAACCCTGTCATAAACATAATCTGACCACTCCTAAGGGACTCACTTTTAAAGCGAGCAATTCAGCATACAAGAGTCAAGAAAATTTCAGAAAAACCCTGTCAAAAATAAAATCTGACCACTCCTAGGTGACTCATTTTTAAAGCAACCAATTCAGCATACAAATTTAAAGAAAATTTAAGAAAAACCCTGTCAAAAACAAAAACTGACCACTCCCAGAGGACTCACTTTCAAAGCGTCCAATTCAGCATACAAGTGTAGAAAAAAATAAGAAAAACCTGTCAAAATCAAAAGCTGACCGCTCCTAGGAAACTCATTTTATAGCGAGCAAATCAGCATACAAGTGTAAAGAAAATTAAAGAAAAACCTTGCCAAAAACAAAAACTGATTACTCCCAGGGGACCCACTTTCAACACGACCAATTCAGCATACAAGTGTAGAGAAAAATTAAGAAAATCCCTGTCAAAAATATAAACTGATCCCTCCTAGGGGACTCATTTTCAAAACGAGCAATTCAGCATACAAGTGTAAAGAAAATCGAGAAAGACCTGTCAAAAACAAAAACTGACAGCTCCTATGGGACTCAATTTCAAATCGAGAAACTCAGCATACAAGTGTAAAGAAAATTGAAGAAAAACGCTGTCAAAAACAAAAGCTGACCGCTCCTAGGGGACTCACTTTCAAAGCGAGCAATTCAGCATACAAGTGTAGAGAAAATTTAAGAAAAACCCTGTCAAAAACAAAAACTTAACGCTCTTAGGGGACTCCTTTTCAAAGCGAGCAATTCAACATACATACGAATGAAATTTAAGAAAATACCTGTCAAAAACAAAAACTGACCGCTCCCAGTGGACTCACTTTTAAAGCGAGCAATTCAGTATACAAGTGTGAAGAAAATTTGAGAAAAACCCTGTCAATAACTAAAACTGACCGCTCCTGGGGGACTCACTTTTAAAGTGAGCAATTTAGCATACAAGTGTAGAGAACATTTAAGAAAAATCCTATTAAAAACAAAAGCTGACTGCTCCTAGGGGACTCATTTTTAAAGCGAGCAATTCAGCATACAAGTGTTAAGAAAATTTAAGAAAAACACTGCCAATGAATTATTACATGAAAAGAACATTTGGATCCGTTACGCTAGTAAGTATTTCCTTATGAATAATGGATTTCTATGCGTTTCGGCTATGCATGCTGTTCACATGTAACTCCACTTATCTAAATGTGCAGCGCTGATAATTTTTTATAAAGTGTCCCTACACAAACAGCTCTAAACGTAGTCCCATGTTTACGCAAATGACTCTCAAATTAGCTCTAGGTCATGTGAGAGAGCGATCTTTGCACAATAACATACATATTTAAGACATTTTAAACAAAGTTGTTGTTTTTTTCTGAACTCTTTTTTAACTTGTTATGATATTAAAGCCCCAACTGCCATATAAAAGCTGCAAGATGGCTCTTAGGTAGGTTTTATATAATCCAGTACATGATTCAAATCAGATAACCCTTTTTCAAAATTTCAAAGTCATCAATGCATTGTTTTTGTTATAATATTGTATACTACAAGATTATTGTTAATACGTTCAATTGGCAAGCAAATCATTTCTAAAAGTGTGTGTTATAAGCAGCTTAAAAAGAGTTTAAGGAAGTTCAATTGTGTTAGAAGATTCTAGCAATGTTACAAACTTAATCCTACTTGGTATTCTAATATACAGTCAAATCTGGGTATGTGGTCATCTCTATTGAGCAGCCGTTTATCTTTAGCAGCCACATTTGCTATTTCCAATGTAAAAAAATACTATATGCTTTCAGAACAAATTAATATGTATTAAGCAACAACCTGTCTTAAAGGGTCATTTTGCACCTTCCCTTGACTGACTGCTTAAGACAGGTTTGATTTTTTTTCTATAAATTTATTCCTTTTATCATAATACACTGAGCACACTAAAACTAACCGAAACTCATCTTCAATATCGTTACTGGTATACAGTTGACATATTTGTTTTGTCCCTGGAATAACTTCAAGTGAGAAGATCTTATCAACATGCAGCATCCGTGTAAGGTTTTAGCACACAGTTTTTTTTAAATTCCCATATAAAACGTTGAGAACTCTGTTTGAAATAACGTCTGCACTCCAGTTTTGAACAAACAATATCTTACTCTTTGTCTAAATAGTGGTATAATTGTTTTTAATTATACAATTTGTTGGATTATCCTTAACATACATACACTCATTGTTATGTTAAATGTTAATTACACTCAACAACTAATTGATTCACTGATTTTTGTAGTCACTATATATGTACTCTTATATACACAATTCAAAATCACAGTATCCTAGAGACAACGTTAATATCTTTATCTGGTATTTATTTATCCTAGTAAGTTAAATTGATATAAAATTAGAAAAGCATTCTAGTTCTCCAAAGACTCATTCGTTGCTCGTTATCATATTTACCTTTAAAATAATTTTACAAAACTTTAAATGTTTTTATATTTGAAGTTAAAAAGTTCATCGATTTTACAACGTTTCCATAAAGATAGTGGCACTAGTGGCCGTAGAACAAAGTTAATGTCTAATCATACCGGAGGGGAATTCGAACTCATGACCCCAGGACTGAAAAGTCAGAGGCGTTACCGACGGAGCTAGTCGGGCCTGGCGAGACTATTGATATGTCGCGTGTATTAATATATTAATTTACTTTGGTAATGACGTCGTGGTTTAAATAGCGTGTGAAAAGAACTGATTGAAGGACGGTGGTTTTACTCCGATTTATTATGACGTTTACACCTAGAAATCCACTTTCAAAACCTGTGATTATGTGAAATAACTTGATGCAGGGTATCAATCAAACAGTCGATAATTCAATCATCGATCGACATTGATTCCATCGTCCCATTTTCCTTAGACAAGTGAACGGTCTCTAAGTTAACACTTCATTGTCAATCATTGCATTTACTTACAAACAACGCCAAGCGGCCAGTGAACGGAGCGATATCCACTCTCGTGTGAAGTCCGTTCACGTGATATCCCCTTTTAACAAATTAACAACAAAAACATTTTACTGTATTTTAGCTTAAAACAGTTAATTATTCATTATTTAAGGCTTATTGCATTTATTACCTTACCTGTGTTAATCTAGCTGATTATGTAACCGCTGATGGTAGTAAACAATTCTTTTTATAAAATAATCCTGTCATATGACTTACATGTCTGTTTACTTAATGTTTATTTCACCTCGGTTTAACTGATTCAGTTTCAATTGAAGAACACATCCGCCATATTCATAAATGCTTTGTTACTGATATAAATTAATGTTTTATTAAGTTCTCAATGGTGAAACTACACTGATATGGCTACAATAATATTGTTCAAGCTAGAAATAAAAACAACGAAAACTTAAAACGCAATATCCAAACAGGAAGTCAATATTGCGAGATTAAACCTGAGCTTGTCCTTGAGTGTGCAGTCGAAACTGGTATCAAATTTCGTCTGGCCTAGATTTACTTTTCACTCTGTATGCGATATACTGGCATTTCGGGGTTGGTTTTGGTGTAGTATCGATTTATACATTTTTTTTTTTTTTTTTTTGTTTGTTCAGACTTATTTATTTTTATTAAACAAGATATTACCACTTAGACAAATCACGCCCGATGTATTCCTGCGTAGAAAACAGTACTTTAGTATATGCGACTGCGTTAAGTGTCTCGTTCAAAGAGACCGCACGCAGCCGAGATGAAGGATCGAACCCACGCACTATTAAGATGAATATAGGCAGCCTGCTCAGGTTATGATGGATTATGCAATAGTGTGTGATGATAATATTTGGAACATTGTTGTTGTTGCGTCACATCAGGAAGTGTCTACTATCGCAGTGATGTCATCTAAATGTTTAAATAAATGTGACAACGGCAAACGAAGAACTCAAATAAAACAGTCATTACAGCGGAATACGCATATTATCAGCCTATATTTTTAGAATATCATATTATATATACAACACAACATACAGAAGAAATGGCAGCAGAGGTCATTGTCTTGAAAAGGTCAGTAACAAAAATCAAAATCGACACTAAAAAATAAAAATGGAGCTTATACATGGTTTACATACACCGTTTACAACAGAAGAGGAGGCGTCCTAGAACGTACCCCTGGTTATCGGGTGCACAAAACATATCACTGCCCTCCATGGTTACATCATAAAATGAATAAAAGATGGCATATAATGTATTGCTACTTGAGAGCTGTAAATCAATAAACAACTGAATTGTTGATTTGAACAGTTTGGTATACAAAATGCGTTGGCATAAACGTTGCTCAGATAAGCTTCAAAAGGATTTGTGCATCTCGTTTAAAGCACTGCCTTCAACACCATGTTTCCATTGTCAAATGTCTAACCATTGCTCCTGCTTTCCGTTATGTGGTTAACCAGTACTAGACACTGAATATTTTAGTGATTGACTTCTTCCCCACATATTCAATCATCACAGAAACTGTTACCGGGCGGAGATTCGAATTCATGACCCTTGGATTGACAGTCAGAAGCGTCAACGACAGAGCTGGCCGGCCTTGGCGAAAATGTATTGATTGAAACAAAACGATGACGTAGCTGCCTTTATACCATAACGTCAGGGCTTGCACATTTTATCTACTTTTTTGCATTATTATATCTCCTAGGAATCTCCCCCCGAAATTCAGGAAATGCATCATGAAAACAAAAATATTCAAGGGGGCTAGTCCAAGATTTCTTCAGGACCTTGTGTTCTTGCATTAGATTTAAGGTTTGGTGTAGCCATTATACGCCATAACGCCGGGCTTGCACATTTTTAAAAAAATCTGATCATAATTATCATCTCCTGAAAATGCCCCCCAAAAGCGAAAGTGCATCGTAAAATCAATGTCCATATAGATTTAAGCATGTCACCGTGCCTATTGGAGAAGATATAAATGTATTTTCAAAGCTGACCTAGCTAAAACTAACTGAGAACCTACACGCAATTATTGGGAAAACCAAATGTGACACCAATTCCGTACAAAGCATATTGCAACATAATATTTTGTAGTACAGTCAAACCTGTCTTAAGCATCCAGTCAAGGGTAGAAGCAAAGGTGGCCTTTTAAGACAGGTTGTTGCTTAATACATGTTAATTTGTTCTAAAAGCATACAAATGGGATATTGCAAATATTGATGCTTAAAACAATTGGCTGCTTAATAGAGGTGACCACTTACACAGGTTTAACTGTACTTGTATCATATTACGGAAATAAGCTGGGCTGACTTATGTAATGAACGTCAAGGTTACACAAGGAGATGAATGATTAGATTCTTTTAAACGATGAATACAAAATGGCTGGTTCTAATACACGTCTAATAAACATCATCAATTGCGACCGCAAAATTTCAATGCTGAAGTGATATGAGTAGTTTCCCTTCAAACCTCTCCCAGGCCACTGTTTCTGTCTCATGTATAATGTACTGTGGAGTTATTTTTTAAGGCTATTTTTAAATCTTTTTATTTATTGCCTTGAATGTTTGTCTGATTGTTTAGCGTCATTTTTATGCCATCAGAGTATAACAGTGATAAATTAACCTAACTGCTCTTTACTAGAAACCTGAGAGAGTAACCGGTATTTGAGTTCACCTATCTTCGCAAGTAACTGATGTCTTTCTCACTGAACCAGTGATGATACAAGAATGGCAATGAGACGCAATGTCGTATAATCATTACGGAGACTGTGGTCATGCGGGGATTTGAACTTACGACCCCTGAATTGATAGTCAGACGCGTTACCGACTGAGCTAACCAGGCCTAGCTCAATTGCTATTTATTAATTAGTTTTAACTTCAAGAACAACAACATTTCTGTTTATTATCCCTTATAATGTCACAATCATGAAAAAGTCCTTTCATCCTGAGTTCTTTGTCATCTAAATTCCATTAAAAACTTGTACAATTATTACCAAGTTGATTATTATTTCACTATTAGCTTTAATTGATAAATGTATTGTTTGGAAAGATAATTGTTTTTGTTTTTTTTGTATAATCCCCATTTATTCACGCATTTTCAAGCTGCAAACCTTGTATATTTTATTTACTTTTATTTTCCGTTTTAGAAATGTTTGCCTCTTAAAAGCTTTGATTTAGTTTCACTACTTTTAACATTGTAGATGACATTTTTTTAGTTTAAAAGTAAAGTAAAGAGGAAAGTGGAAAGGGCCAGCTACAGCTACTTCTCGGAAGCTATCCTTGCCAGGAGTCAGGCTATTAGACATTCGGTACCCCTTAATTTAACTAGCTGCTGGGTAAGCAACCAGCCGCATCCGAAAAAAAAATCAAGAGCTTCCACCGGGATACGAACCTCCGGCCTCCCGCTTCCGAGGCGGACGCCTTAACCACTAGACCAAGGAAGACGGTAATTTTATGTATTTTGTGGTATTTTTTGCCTAGATATGTGGAAAATTAACTTGTTGGGATTCAATTTGTTTAAATATTTGGCCCATTTTACCCATATATAGTCACACAGAGTCAGTGTGTGTGTGTGTGTGTGTGTGTGTGTGTGTGTGTGTGTGTGTGTGTGTGTGTGTGCTATGCGTATGTGTATGTGTGTATATATATATATATACTATGCATATGTGTGTGTGTATATATGTGTGTACTATGCGTATATGTTTGTGTGTATATATATGTGTGTACTATGCGTATGTGTATGTGTGTATATATGTGTGTACAATGCGTATATGTATGTGTGTGTCTATGTATGTGCTATACGTTGTGTATATGTGTATATATGTGTATACTATGCATATTTGTATGTGAGTATATATGTGTATACTATGAAAGTTTGATTGTATTTTATATATGAATGTTGTTGTAACTTTTATATGTTGCGCTGTAATACAATATAAAAGCCTAAAACGTATATATATATATATATATATATATATATATATATATATATATATATATATATTTAGTATATTTACTATTAAATCAAATATTCTTTCCCGTATTACACCAAAAGAGTTTTAGACCATTGAATGTTTGAAGAATGACGGTGAATCAAACACTATTTTAGTAATTAACTCTTTAATTAAATCATTAATTTTGCTTCTTTTGTTCCATGTGTTGTAAAGTTCAGTGTATTATTTAAACTTCAGTTCTTATTACTTCACGTATTACTTCAGTTCTTATTACTTCACGTATTACTTCAGTTCTTATTACTTCACGTATCATTTTAACTTCTGTTCTTATTACTTCATATAAAAGTTTATGTTGTAATATTGCAGTTAAATCCCCTGCAGTCATAATAATAACACTGAGATTACTGTTAATGTTTGCAAAATGGTTAAACTCTTCCGACTGGATGCTTAGTCCATTTTTAATTTTCATCATGGTCATTATGCAAATGGTGTTTAGCGGCGCTTTCAACAATTGTTCAGTTAGTATCGCGACGATGACTACTTGAGACAACATTCTGAGCGCTGCCATACTGGAGTATCATGCCGCACACACATGGTATGATACCCTGCCAAGTCACATTATTCTGATACCGGGTCGACCAGCCCTAGAGCTATCCTCTAAATGCTGAGCGCCAAAGGAGGAAGCTTTTTATACCAGGTATGACCCGACCGGGGTTCGAACCCACGACCTTTCGCATGCGAGGTGGACGCTCTACACCTAGACCACCACTGCGGTTCATTTGGTATGGTATATATTTTTCTGAAACTTTACTTTCATATGTCTACATATTATAAAGGTTCTAGGTTCATATCTGCATATTTATATGTTGTTATGTCTAAAATCTCCTTTCTTGTTGGCTTCATATAACTTTTATGGGTATGTACGCCGTAAAACCCAAATTAACCAATCCATAAATTCATTCAATATTGTACATCAATTAGAAATGTAATTTAAATTCTGTACGAGTTTGTATATCGCATTTTCGATTTCTATTTTGATCGATTAAACGCATGTATATTCAAAGAAATCGTATAGATATCGAACGTATTATCGAAATAAAATGGTTTTTTACTTTTTATGCATCACTAAGCAACACAAATTTATAATCAATGAACTGTAAATTTGCAATGTCAATAAACGATAATCCGCAACAAACATGTATTATTAAGCAGATTAAAACTAGATATGCCAGTCAGTAACACGAGTATTTACATAAAGAGTTTCATTGTAAATTACTTTATAAAAGCATCATCTAAATAAAAAATAATTTGTTATACTTACCTCAAAGTCTACAATATCACAACTAAAATCACTATTGATTCAAATTCTTCATGGGAAATCCCCGTGAATTTTCAAGGCCAGACATTAAAGATTGTATGTTACACGCCCCCAATTCATTATTAATTAACTGGCACAGTGTGCGGGTTTCTCCTCCTTAACAATACTCGATACTACTCGCCTTGTATCTTTAATAGTTCCATGCAAAAAAAATGCATGCAAGTATGCACGCAAAAATATCACACACACATGCAGTACATTTACGCTTTTTAAGTTATTAATTCGTTATATTTATGACTGGCCTTTTCAGAGTGTTATCTACATACGTATATATGCGTACAGCTTTAATCATTTCAAAGTGGTTAACTGACGTGTATTTTTTTTTTAATGGGGTCTATATGGGGCATATCCAGTTTGAATTGGCGGAGAAAAACCTTAGATATAATATGAGAAGAACCACCGACCTTTCGCAAATACTTAATCAAGTAAAGTTTTCAGAGCGAGTGAGGCTCGAACCCACGACCTCAGCGGTGAAAAGTAAGTCGTCATTAAACGACAACTCGGCCACGGAGGATCCGTTCAATATAAAGCCAATTGGAGGATTGTTTCATTACGTTTCATGTTAGAAGGCGTCCACCCTGACCACCTGGTATCAGGCATTGTCTCAAGACCTCTTGTCGAACTTACTGACACGGTTGAGGTCGTAGGTTCGAGTCCAATTCCGTAAAAAAAACATGTGAGTGCAAGTTGTTTGCGGACGAACGGTGGCGCTACTCAAATTCATGTATATAAGCCTGTGGTATTTCTTTATCAACACAGCTGGTTGCCGTTATTTAGATAACCTGTCGTGTGTTGAGTTAAAACTGTGTAACAGGCCTGGTCTAGCCAGTTAAGTTTTCCATTGTTTTAGATAGAGTTGTTTAGTTGTAAACTGTTTACTGATATTGCGACGGAAAAAGCGGCTGAAAGACGATATCATTTTTTTTATATCCGGGCTGTACGCTGTTGTGGCTGTTAACTGGTAAAGGGACACACCAATGTATACATTGATTAAAAACACTTCATAAAGTTACGTAAGAACTTATAAAAGATGGTGCAACATGAGTATTCTTTCCACACTTTTTAATGTATAATTTAAATTTTTGGACTGAGTTTGGTTTAGTTGATACTAATTTATTTTATCACCATTGCGATGAAATCTCAAAACTTATATGAACCGCTTTCGAGCCCGCTTCCTGGGTAGAACCAGTACTGAGTGTTGTTTTTTGGAGCGGTATCGGGTCGAGTTCGGTATCGAACCAATAACCCTTGGTGCGAGCGTCCAACACTATTCACTACACCACCGCCCGCTTTAGGCTTGAACCCAGTACCTCAATGGTGGTGGTTACATGACAACACGTTAAACCACACGGCCATGGAGGACAGTATAAGTGAATAAGATGTCGCATATCGACGCGCTATCGTCTATTTATACAGAATGTCAAATATATTTGTTTTATACACTTAACCAAACTGTTTCACAACAGTACGCATATCATGGTATACCTTCATATTTAAAGGGAACCAGACACTTTTGGTCAATTTTAACTTAAATCTATTCTGAAATGTATATATCTACATGAAGCATAATATGAAATTAGAACACACAAGTTGTTTACGGACAATTAATTTTGTTTCAAGTTTGGAATGGGGCATAACTCTTGTAAAATGTTGAAAGGCATCACACGTATATTCCTGGTCTAATACGACAAAAAAATACAATAATTATATCATTTTCATCATTTTTTATCGATATTATTATAAATATTATAAAAAAAATCGGAGAAAATGTTAATTTATATTGTTAACGATTTTGTATTTATGTTCTAAAACTAACAAAAGATATATAACAATATGGCCGTATGTAAGTAAATAAAATATGTATTAAACTAAGTCGGTTTCTTTTTTGGTTGTTATTATGAAAATATTTTTTTCTTTATAAAACTAGGGTTTATATATAACATAAATAATATAAAATAAAATAATAAAATATAATATAAAATATTATTGAAACTGTCTTTAAAAACATAAATTGATATTTAATTAGAAACGTTTCTTTTATTTCAAATAAAAACGTTTTCCTACGCCCATAACATCAGTTCCATTTGTATACACTTCGCTCAATTCCCATGATATGGTAGAGACTCGAACTATTCAACCGATAAATCGGAAGAGTACCTTTTTCAAAATCAAAGTATACACTAAAGGCGTACAGTACAGTGTTAAGTGAAAATGTATCGAAATTGCCGTGCGAACCTTTAATATTCAAGGAAGAAAAATATTATTTTACTAAATATCCCGCCCAAACATAGCTATGTATCGTATTGTGTTACAAGTCATGTGTTGTTAAATCAATATACTTAAGAGTGTATGTGTATGCTCAGCATGTGGTTAAATTACTAATATGCCTTGTGCTTTGGTGGATATAGAGAGGGGCATTGGGTAGGAAATCCTGTGTCCGATGCTCTACCACGGGGCCTCGCGCTCCACATGACTTTGTGTTCAAATTGAGTAACTGAGCAACACTGTAATCTGGTCTGCGTTCATATCGATCAAACGTTTGGTTACGTTTATTTACCTGGACGCTGTATCAGTCGCAAATTAGTGGGCATTATACATTTAATTTAGGGAACTAGGGAACTGTTTAAGAGTATTTAACGCAGCCAAGAAATTAAATCCGTTTTACATATTTTTATTATTTCTAAAAAGATTTTGTCACGGTCTGCTAAACAGAGAACACAGGGTCGGATTTAGGATTTTATATTCGGGGTGGGTGGATGTGTGTGTGTTTTTTTCTGAATGAACAAGTGACGTATTAGTGCAAAGTACCGTTTTTTCAGCGACAAAATCAGTACTTAATATATGCGGAATAATTCTGCCGAAAGTCAATATTACATGATGTTGGTGAGAAATGATGACGGGATTCGTACTCTACCATCTAACAATGCGTCTTATAATGTTACAATACAAAGCTCGTGGTCTTGGGGTAGAGAATCGTATGGTCGTTCGTTTGATTCCCAGCACAGCCATAAATGTGTTGTCGTTCAGCAAGATATTTATCTTTGCACGCTTGATGTGAAGCGTGTGGTCCGGTGGTAGAGCAACGGACCAAGGATTGGAGGGTCGTAGGTTAGATTACCCTCTCCACCCCACCATAACTATGTGTAATATACCCTAGCCACTCTGTATTAGTATCTTAACTATGGTTTCTAACCTATTTATCAGTATTTCCTCATTGTATTTATAAGTTCCATTATATTTCTTCACGCCACTGTACTTTATATCATCAGCACTACTACTATGTACTCTAACCACTATGTTAATCACTCATCACTATGTACCATATCCAGTGTGCAGCAGTATAATCACTATATACACCAACAATTATACATTGCTATCATCACTGTATATCCTAACTACTGCGTGTCTAATGTACCCAGCCTAGCGTTGTTACCACTGTACCATGATTACCGTGTATCGCCATTGTATATAACAGCTCTGTTACGTCATCATATACTCTAAATGCTGCTTTTCCTCATTATGTGTACCATCACTATACACGTTTCATCACTTTGTATAGCATAACTATACACGTATCATCAATATGCGTAGCATCACTATACACGTACCATCACTACGTGTAGCATCACAATACACGTATCATAACTATGTGTAGCATAACTATACACGCATCATCACAATGTGTTGCATAACTATACACGCATCATCACAATGTGTTGCATAACTATACACGCATCATCACAATGTGTTGCATAACTATATACGTATCATCACTATGTGAACCATCACTATACACGTATCATCACTATGTGTAGCATAACTATACACGCATCATCACAATGTGTTGCATAACTATATACGTATCATCACTATGTGAACCATCACTATACACGTATCATCACTATGTGTACCATCACTATACACGTATCATTACTATGTGTATCATCACTATACACGTATCATCACTATACACGTATCATCACTATGTGTATCATCATTATACACGTATCATCAATATGTGTAGCATCACTATACACGTACCATCGCTATGTGTTGCATCACAATACACCTATCATAACTATGTTTAGCATAACTATACACGCATCATCACAATGTGTTGCATAACTATACACGTATCATCACTATATACGTATCACCACAATGTGTTGCTTAACTTTACACGTATCATCACTATGTGTATCATCACTATATACGTATCATCACTATGTATATCATCACTATACACGTATCATCACTATACACGTATCATCACTATGTGTAGCATAACTATACACGTATCATCACAATGTGTAGCATAACTATACACGTATCATAACTATGTGTACAATCACTATACACGTATCATCACTATGTGTAGCATAACTATACACGTTTCATCACAATGTGTAGCATAACTATACACGTATCATCACTATGTGTACCATCACTATACACGTATCAACACTATACACGTAGCATCGCTATGTGTATCATCACTATACAAGTACCTTCACTATACACGTACCATCACTACGTGTAGCATCACAATACACGTATCATAACTATGTGTAGCATAACTATACACGCATCATCACAATGTGTTGCATAACTATACACGCATCATTACAATGTGTTGCATAACTATATACGTATCATCACTATGTGAACCATCACTATATACGTATCATCACTATGTGAACCATCACTATACACGTATCATCACTATGTGTAGCATAACTATACACGCATCATCACAATGTGTTGCATAACTATATACGTATCATCACTATGTGAACCATCACTTTACACGTATCATCACTATGTGTACCATCACTATACACGTATCAACACTATGTGTATCATCACTTTACACGTATCATCACTATACACGTTTCATCACTATGTATAGCATCACTATACACGTATCATCACTATACGCGGTTCATCACTATGTGTAGCATCACTATACATGTATCATGACTATACACATATCATCATTATGTGTATCATCACTATATAGGTATCATCACTATGTGTATCATCACTATACACGTATCATCACTTTAAACGTATCATCACTATGTGTACCGTCGCTCTCTACTCTAACTATCAAACTAATGTGTATGTATGCATGCATGTATCGTGAACTTGCTTATAATGACTTGATTTAATGAGGTTTGTGTTTTTGCATGTTTTCATAACGGTTGATGAAATATAATGTTGCTGTTATTATGAACACTTTATAAAGAATGTTGTTGTTGTTGTTGTTGTTGTTGTTGTTGTTTTTGTTGTTGTTGTATGGTGTTTAGCGTCGCTTTCAACAATTTTTCAGTCATATCGCGACGGTGTCTACTTGAGACAGTATTCTAAGCGCTGTCACACTTGAGTATCATGCCACAGACACATGGTATGATACCCCTACCAGTCACATTATACTGACATCGGGCCGACCAGACCTAGAACTCTCCTCTAAATGCTGAGCGTCAAGCGAATAAGCTTCTAGTACCATTTTTAAAGTCTTTGGTATGAATCGGCCGGGGATTGAACCCACGACCTTCCGCATGCGAGGCGGACGCTCTACCACTAGACCACGCCGCGGTCTCTTTATAAAGAAAGGCCATTTAAAAAGATATCAATATATGTTTTCCAAATTCACTACAAAACCATTGATCACGTGGATCATTTCACGGGTAAACATGTATTTTTTTTAAAAATACTGAATAACTGAACAGAATTACTCTAAAACAATAATATCAACATTTTCTGCAGAGTTATAAATATTCGGAATCAAATGACACTGACTGACCGATGATAATGGAACACCAAGTCCAGTCATGTCACCACCCGGTCAACGTGTCTTGACTGCAATGAAATTTACAACCCACAAGTACAACACAAGTCTTAACACTACCGCTCCGTTATTCAAAAATGCCAAGAAGACGGATTAAATCTACGGATATGAAGTCATCAAATGCATTGACTCACTACCTCATTGCAAACAATGTAAAACTAATTGTTGAGTTAAACGATAATTATAACTTAAATATTTCCAATAAAGCACACGAGATGGGTCAAATGCAGTTTAAAATGTCATGCTGCCATACATAATTATCGTTACACAACAGCAAGTTATACGATTTTGTCAATGTACAATCAAACCTGTGTAAGCGGTCACCTCTATTAAACAGCCACTTGTCTGAGGTAAGTAACAACCTGTCTTAAAAGGCCAGTTCTGCTCTTTCCCTTGACAGGTCGCTAAAGACATGTTTGACTGCATATAATCTGATAAAAGTGAACACCGTTTTGATTTATATATAAACATGTAGTTAAAATGAATAACAACTGACTGTTCTGTTTCAGATCGTATCTTTATAGTATATTAAATAAACAGTAATTATAATGAAATATCGCCATATAAGAAGCAAACGTAGCGCTGCCTGGGGAGCGTCGACTTTGTAAACAGGAGCTTCTAGCCTTACTCTTTATACAGTCGTCACATCATGATACGAGACGATGTTGTAAAAAAGTAGTTCCGTCAGACTCCCATTGTCTTAAATTGTTTACATCTATTCTGTCGAAGTCACAACTACAATAAGTTTCATCATAATGACATTATGTATTCAAAGTCGTGCTTTTGTATGTTTTCGTATCTGTTAATGAAATTAAAAATATAAACACTAAATATAAAAATAACAAAAGATACACCATCCTCATTTATGCTTCCGGTGATACACATACGCGTCATGATTATTATAAAAAACTATGTATATGTTTTGTTACTATGTCTTTTTTATTTATGTCTTATTACAGTGCATCATAACATACATTATACATATCGCAATTGATTTAAAAAAAATCTAACTCTTAAAGAAATGGTGTCAAATAAACAGTATTCTATCAAGTTCCAGCATTACTTGTTACGTCATGTATCACATGTTGTCATTGCGTGTATACTGATATAAGAGAAGAGCTATTGGCTTTAAAACAACCATTCATGATGTTAGTTTTCAACATGTGATATATGACGTAGCAAGTAGTGCTAATGCGTGATAGGATACTGTAAGGCAATCGAACAGACCGAGTCCTCCCGCATAGCAAAGAGATCAGGAGAGTTGGATGACGTCCGAGTTTGAACAAATCTATTTTATATCAGGGATATATTAGAATTCTGTTAATTAAGTAATTTCAGTTAAAAATGCAGCCAACATGTGGTTACTGTTAATTATCAGACGTGATTAATATCTAGGGCATTTTTTTCAGTTAAAAGTGCGATCAGCAATTAATCAGAAGTCATTACATGTAACTAGGAACTTCATCGTGCTTCGCTGTGTAGGCACTGATAAGTGATGTTATTGGGAGCACAATTTATAATAAAGCAGAACGGAACAAAGCATAAGATGAAGCAGCGGTGCATGGTTTGAAATGAGTTAACACTAAAAACAGGCAAAACGCTATCACAGCTCAAATAAGTTTATGTTACATTTGTTTAATCTAGATAATATACATATACGGTTTTCTAGATCACCATGCTCGGGGAAGAAAAACAATCTTTAGTGAGAAGAGTTCTGGAGAGGTTATCACCTAGGCTAGCTGGTCGACGGCAGAAGATCACATTGAAGAAGGAATTAAACCCAATTGAATGTATCCAACCAGCGGAACATGATAATATTGCGATGACCGAGGGAAGTGGAGACGGAATAACGTGCAGTATTGCTGACAGTCCATTTAGGATTTTATCGGTAAGAAAATGTCACGTGACAATTTCGATATTTTTTTAATTACGTCAGTTAACATTCTTACTAAAAAGTACGCATGTGCATATATGTCTTAATGTTGCACACGCGAAGCTGAAACACATGGGGTAGATATTCAAAGCCTTGATATATTTTTTACATATTCTGGAAAGGGGCATAACGGTTGCGCATGGTTGGAAAGCTTCCAATTTTGTATAGTTGTGGTCATTTATGAATAAAAACTTAAAATATATGTCAAGAATATCAGTTTTTATAGATAAACAGAAAAGTATATTATTATTTTTTAAGTTTTTTTACACATATTAATTTAGGTTAGTTTGTCTTTATAACAAATTATGAACATTGATATAGGACAGATATGTTTCCTTTTTAAAGAAATAGTTTATATTTAAAATTCAATTGTTTATTAAAATGATACTAATTTAACAAAGTTCATCGAACTACTTAAATGTTTAAATAAATAAGAATATATAATGTGTGAGTGTGTGTGTGTGTAGTGTGTGATTGATTGCTATCCGCGCGAATGAATACATTTGTACAGCAGTAAATTTTTTCCGATTTTCTGTTTTTGTAATCTTACATGCTTTACTTATGGAATGTTTATAATCATCATATATTACAAAGAATCGCACATAATAACACTTTTGAAAAATTAGTCATTTTCGGACGTTTTCTGATTTAACGCATGGTTATAAGAATTTTGATTTGGGTGACCTGTTACTAAGTTTGTTCCATTTATCAAAAAATGCAAACGCGTCATTTTTAAAATATAAACATGCATAAAATTTAACTGAAATAGTTACTTTTCCTGCATTAAATGTTAAATTGTATATAAACACTTGTTCAATATTGTCTACAAGCGGTATTATTAAATTTAAAGATCAAGGCTGCGTTTTTTTAAAATAACATGCTATTCGCCTAAGTCAATTTGACAGTATTCAAAGTTTAATCGACGATTGAAATGATCGATTTACCAAATAATATACCATTTTCTGAATGATATTTGTAGTCCCTTTTGGTGCCTAATGGATGTGATTGTTTTTTCTGGATGAATTATTAAAATTTAAACGTCCCCAAAGATCTGATTATTGAAAAAGCTGCCTCGGTGTTAATCTGTAACTTTTAATCAATTAAATAGGCATTACCAAGAATTATTGCGCTAGAAAAAGGTTAAAGCCCCAATATGCATTCCATGAAAAAACATTATTTTGACTTTGTAAGGCGACATTGACCTTGATCATACCTTAATTATACGTGCGACACACATTCTTATTGTCGTAAATATTTTTGTGAAAATTGATGAAATTCTCACATGTAGACTTAAAAATAACAGCCGACAAAATATTTTACTTAAAGTTATTTAAATTTTTTATCCTAATTTTGATCGTACAATCCCGAAATTTGCGCTATAACCCTACTCAGTGTACCGAGTATGTTTTCAATTATTTGGTTAACATTTATTGGATTGACCTAATACCTTAATTTGACTAAGCCAAGACACGTTTTGTGGCCGTAAAATTGATTTAATGGATCAACGTAGCATCATTTCATTTACTCATGTTTTTTTCTGAATGAATAACCGCTTTGATTTGTTATATTCCCTTAAATAGGCAATCGTTGAAATTTAAAGAAGAAGATATCCTCGGTAGAAGGATAGTTTAAGTACAAAAAACAACAACACCCGAGTAAACGGAGAGATCTCCAAGATGTTTACGTTCATCTAGTGCCAAACGGTTGTAGATTGTGTTTTTGTTTTATTATTTTATTTCTTTTCATATCTGAGTTATCATGGGCATGCCAATTAAATTTGAATTAGCTGTGCTGTGAACGTTAGATAGTGATTTTATTTCACATAATTTGAAATGGTTTGTGATATATAACCATGCGATTATTTAACTACGCAAACCATCATTTTCAAGTACGGTTTCTGAGTTGATGACAAATATTATGACTTGACACAATCAAATGACGCATCTTTAATCAAATATTTACTTCTTATACTAATTCCCTTGCTGCTGGTCACACATACTATATAATAAACTAGAACTATTCACTGAATAATGATATCTGATTAATGGATCCATTGGGAACATCAGTCCAGTTAATTTACGGTTATTTTAGGTCAACCCGGACAAAATTGCAACAGGGTGTTTCTAAGCTGATTTTGTATTAACATATATTGCTGCAAAACATATCAAAAGTTTACAGCAATCGGACGATTGGAAAACTTACTTTTATTGGTTCAAACATACAAAATAACTGAAAAATGTTTAGGCTTTGAAAAGGTCACCACTAACACTAGTTGTGTATAATTGAACTTTTTACCTCTAACAATTTTGTTTCCTGTGGTACAGGCTTACCATTATAAGTTATTTTATCAGAAACATAATATATTTTAGATTATTTGGAATCTTCATGTATTATTATTGTGCCTTTTGGGTATGTGAAATTACCCCACCCACCTTTTTTAACTAGTCAATGTATAACATTTTTAGATAAGATAAGAAAAAATTGCAACAAAATGTTTCTAAACCGTCCTTTTATATTTACACTTTTTGCAAGAAAAGTTGTAAAACGTTTACCGCAATCGAAAAATAGAAAAGTTTATTTTTATTAGTTCAAACATACTGCCTAACTGAAAAATTTATGCTTTGAAAAGGTCATCACTGACACCAGTTGTGTTAAGTTCACTGTTTTACATCTAATACTGTAAGTATATAGGATGCATATATTGTAAAAATAAGATTCTTATCACAAAAATAACACATTTTTGATTATTTGAAGCCTCAATGTATTTGAAGTATGTCGTTTAAGCATGTGAAATTACTCTACCAACCTTTTTTAACTGGTCAATATTTAACTACATGTAGTTTAGGTAAAAATTAGATAAATGTTTGCCAAATTTACACAGTTCGGTCACAAGTACGGTAATGAACTAGAACCATAAACAAAACAATAGTATTTAATAACTGAAAGTAATGTATGCCCAATTTACACAGTTCGGTCGTACGTACTGTAATAATCTAGAACTATAAACAAAACAATAATAAAAAGAATTGCTTTGAAGCACTGAATGTATGCTAAATTTACACAATTCGGTCACAAGTACAATGATAAATTAAGATCTTGAAATGCACCGTTAAACGAACGTGAATGAAGACCTCGAATGCATGTCTACCATAGCTTACCTCGGATAATCTGAAAAATGAGTTTTTCCTTCGGAAAATGAATGTTTATTGCGTTTAATGCTAATATCATTTTTTTTGTTCTGTCTGTAAATGTAAAATCAATCGCCTACTATTTTTTCATTGTATTGTATAGCCGTAGTTATTAACAAAGAGTATAGCAATAATCGTGAAAAGTCTAATGATGTGCACATTGGGTTTATTTAGCACTTGTGTGAGTTTGTTCTATAGCCACTGTTAATAACAAAAAGTAAAATAAGCTGCCCAATTTTAATAGCAGAAGCTACAAATTTCAAAGCAAAGTACTGCTTCAGTAAGTTGTCGTAAATCAGTAAATACATTTTAATTATTTGTTTATTACTTTGTTTATATTGTAATTGTTAAACACATTTTAAAATTGTCAATTTTAATAATTGATATTGATGGATGTGATTCATGATATCCATGTAGCATTCATCACAGATGTGACTGATGATGTAGAAGAATTTGAGGACAAATCTAAAAGTGGGAGTTGATTAACGCGGATAACGCGGATGAAAGAACGGACTGATTAGCGTAGTTACTATGTCAATGTGAGGCATACCTTAATGTTTTATTAACCGTGTCAATTTCGACAGTATCTCCTAAAAGGTCGTTTAGTACAATGAACAGAGTTAAAACGTAGACTATCACAACAAAAGGATTGTCGAGCCCGTTATGATTAAACATCTATCGGGAGAAGGAACCTAACGCCGAAACAATAGTCGATACCTTTGCGTAGAAAAAGGACATAAATTTGGCACTGCTCTATCGAGATTAAGATGTCACAAATCCATAAATCAGATATTTTGACGGCAGTAACAAAGTTCTCTTGAATATATATTTATTCCAAAAATTAAACACACACACACACACACACACACACACACACACACACACACATATATATATATATATTATGCTATTACTGCTATAGGGATTTGAATTTAAATCAGAACAATCTACGAATTAATGGAATTGAAATAATTTTGGATAATTGTTTGATGTAAAGATATGTTTAAGATGCTGTACAATGCCGTCATTTGCAGTCCTTTTTGTCCAATTTTCTTGGGGGTGGGGTGGGGTGCAATTCCTTCTTTCATAATGGAAGAAGACACCCCTTTCTAAACAATCTCATTGAGCGTATATTCAAAACAGACGACGACACTTAAAGGATCTTTACTGCTTAAAGTTTGATAAATTCATTCCGGTTGAGGTGAAGCATAAACAGATACTTTTACAGTGTAAAATAACCCTATAATCTTGAACCTCTAAAATATCACAATTTGATTTATTATTATTACCAGTCTGACATTGATTAATTCCACTTAATACAATGTATACTTTATTGATTAGTCAAACTGGCCAGAGAGTTCGTATTTGCATTTGTGTATTATAAGGACGTTTACTCCATTATTGTTTATAAAAGATGTGGCAATAAATCCCATATTGTGTATTTATCGGCGGTCAGCACAAATTCAGAAGTGGGCAATGATTCGTGCCATAAAACAACGTTTTAAATGCATTTTCTTATCAAGGTTTGAAACAGAGGTTGGTATCAATTAAATACAGAAGAAGCTAATTCACTGCTCGTAGCTAGTGTAATTGACACATTCTTCTAGGAACTCGTCCATTTTTATGCGTTTTCCACAGTGATGAAAATGAAATACACGCGAAAGAACTTATGACCTCTGATATTAAAAAGCAAATAAACACACGACCTCTGATATTGACACGCAAATAAACACACGACCTCTGATATTGACACGCGAGTAAACACACGACTTTTGATATTGACACGCATGTTTTATGTTATGAAAATGATGAAAAATTAATACAGGCTACCTATTTTAAATTAATCAGTGAACTTAATCAAAGATTTAAAATCTTCTTTTTTTTTCAATAATAGTGAAACGCAGACACAAAATAGAAAATATCGCGTAAGATAGAGATCTGACCAAGAAAGGCAGGTCTACGTTTTGGGTACAGTTAAATGCTTTGCAGTACGGATGTAACAACATTTTGCCTACGATTGTTTTGTTGTGATTAATATAGTTGTCGATTTATATTCTTACTCATTTTTTGTTTGAGATCACAAAGCGAATTCAATGTGACTCGAAAATAGAATAGGTACTTCTTTAGCCGGTATTATAGCGGTACTCGAACATATTGCATATTCAAGTAATCGAAATTACTAGCTTGTCGTTGATGTATTAAAAAATACATGTTTTGGCACGTACCCGAATAAAGTTTGGACCAACAAAAGTTGAATGTAAATAATGAAATATTGCCATATATTAATCACTATGATCATAAGAAATACAACAAATGTCAAAATTAAAAACATAAAGTTGTCAATGTTCAAGTGTTCATTGTTTTAATGATATTAATTTGTGGCAAAATGTATATATATATATATATATATATATATATATATATATATATACTCAAAATAAAATTAAAAGTTTGATTATATGACAAAACAAATCAAACATTATAAGTACATATGCAATAATAAAATAAGCTCTGTTTAGATATTATTGAACTGAATATTAATGTCTTCATGTATGTATTCGCAACATTTCTACTTCTAAACACTGTCTATCTCTGTGTTTTCTCTAATAACTCGTGTATTCCTGGTACGGATATGATAAATATGTGCTTACGTGACATGAACAACTTCAAAATAAGATTGATAATACAAGGCGCCTCCATGGGCATAACTAATTGTTAACTTGAATGTGAATGATCACCTTTTTAAATTATGGAGATATTTCAATGAAATAAAAAAGTGATATTCTTTCAAGTAATTACACGAAACTGACCAAAAATATTTGACAAAATATGTCTATTCATACACACTGACACGTGTATCAAAATATGTCTATTCATACACACTGACACGTGTATCAAAATTTGTCTATTCATACACACTGACACGTGTATCAAAATATGTCTATTCATACACACTGACACGTGTATCAGAATATGTCTGTTCATACACACTGACACGTGTTTCATAATCGAGTACAACGACTGTATTACTTTCAATGATAAACTTACTGGACAACTCTGTTTTGCTTATAAAAATAATGACTTAGCTATTTGGTTACATATTGCCTTAATATCTTAATGATGGAGAAGGAAATCTGGCATCACTGATTGTCACACTGTTTTTAATATATAGATGCCATATATACATGCATGCAGGTCACAAACAATGTTCAGCAAACACAGTTCATTTTTCAAATTGATATTATCAATTCATCCAGTTTATACTAACTTGTCTGAATTTTCAGTTAACTTACACCTTGTACTGGGAAATAAATGGTTGTATCTATAGATTTTAGTCAAGAATTGGTACAGCAAAAATTACATGTACTTCGTGTTTGATTTCATGTTCTTGTGTTATTTCTTACTATCGTCATCGTTCAGTAGCACTGGTTTTATTGCCAAATCATATTACCAATGTCTCGATGCCTAAACAAAGTGCCGTTTGAACGTCGTCAATAATGATTAACGTTAGAATAAATTTTGTTGTTCTGGTGCAACATAATATTAATTAAGCTGATAAGTTAATTAAAACATTCGTGCTAGTTTTGCTATAACTGTATTAACCTGTTTCAATCGTATCATTTTAATTCTAGCTTGCGGCCAAAGGTTCGATTGAAGGTTTTCAACGACTATACGAAGTAGACAAAACACGCATTGATATAAAAGACAGCAGCGGATGCACCCCTGCACATAAAGCCGCAAATAATGGACATGAGAATATATTGAAATTCATAATCGACCATGCTGGCGGTAAACTGTTTTAAAGCTTATTTAATTATAATAACAGAACCGAACATATGTTTTATTAATAGTTGTACAAAATGCATATTTATAGATTATACAATATACAAACAATATAAACGTATAGTGAATAACATGCATAATCAAATTCTTGCAATGAAAATACTACAATTGTATAATCGTTCAGTAATCAATTTACGTAATAAATAATGTCTGGCACATTGCATTAAAAAATAAACATTTGTGGTGTACAGTGTAGTGAATTACGTGGTCGTTTTCACTATGCAAACTTTGTAACTGAAACAATAGCATAAACTCATCTTTATTTTAAGTTTTGTGTACATATATAGACACATTTCTAATATGACTTAAAAATCTAAGTTATCATTAGTTTAAGTTTTATTTATTATACTTCAATTGTATAACAAGTCATAACAAATTAGACAAATCGCGCTTGAAGTCTCACAGTGTAGAACCATTGCTAAGCATATGTGTAAAAGCGTCTTGTTCCAAGTAATCGATATCCGAAGCCAGTAATATGTTGTATATCGTAGAAATATTCATAAACGCATGTTATATATCATCAGATATAAACGCCCAAAATCACGTTGGAGACACACCCCTTCACTTTGCAGTGAAATCTGGTCAGTTAGAGTCGGTAAAGGTACTCCTTGAAAATGGCGCCAAATGTGGTATTTTGAATAGTAATCACCTCGCACCTATTCACCTTGCTGTAGAATGTGACGCCACGGAATCTCTCAAGGTTGGTAATTTCTTTAATACGTTACGTCCTTTAGAGATACTAAACTCGTTGAATGTAATATTTCTTGTACCAGCACTTGAATTTGAACAAATTTGATAGCTTTATAGCGGTTTAGATTAAACGGCATTTAATACTTTATGTTATATACTTATGACAACCAGTTTTAGTGGAGTTTATACATGAATCTGAATAAAATCACCGCACTTCTGCAAGTAAATGGTAAACTTTCTCGCACAAAGTGTTGGGACCGAGATGAACTCGAAACCACGCAATCAGCAGCGATAGGTATAATTATGAAATTTTGTCTGATACAGCGCCTTATACCAATCAATCAGGTCGAAAACCCAAATTAAGATTTATATATATCTAATTTATCTTTATTACGTTTTAACCGTTTTCAAGGATTATAGTCATTAAAGTGTACAGTTATCTCAAAACGTATATCTTGAGTAATAGATTAACATATCTAACTTAGCAAATTATAGGCATATAAGGTCTAAATACATGTGTTTCAGGCTTTGCTAGCTCACACAAAAGTTGACCCAAACTTGAGAGGAGAAAACGGCCAAACTCCACTACACTACTGTGCAATAAAGGACATGGACGAATGTGCAAAAATATTGGTAAGTAAAAAGCCAAGATGTGTTCTGTTTATGTATCATGATAAATTTTAGCTGACAATTGCTAATAAACAATAGTAAGCAATCATTGAACATATGTAAACTACTACGAGGGAAGAGCGAGGGACGGTCGTCCCATAAAAGATAAGAAAACATATCACAAACAGGAGACGTGGCATCCGAAAGACACAGCCCCAAAAGCAGCATAAATATAATCAAGCAGAACCAGTAAGTATGATACGTACAATACATATATGCATACATTCAAAACAAACCAATATCAGGGTATAACGTCTTGGAACAGTCAGTAACAACCGGCTCCTATTACTTTCCATATGGTATATGTCCATAGTTGTAAATATTAATTCGGTATGAGTAAATTAATTGCAACATTGCAACGTATCCATTTAAGAATTAAGTATTTTTAATGACCATAGAAAGGAAATAAAATAAGAATTCCAATTTCTATTTCAGTTTGAACATCATGCCCAGCTCTGTATTAAATGTGATAACAGTCAGGTTTGCAATTTATATTTCAGCTAGAAATTAATTCCAAGTCTTGTATTAAATGGAATAACAATCAGATTTGCAATTTCTATTTTAGTTAGAACATCATTCCCAGCCGTGTATTAAATATGATAACAGCCAGATTTGCAATTTCTCTTTCAGCTGGAACATCATTACTAGCCATGTATTAAATGGGATAACAGTCAGATTTACAATTTCTATTTCATTTGGAACATCATGTCTGGACGTGTATCAAATAAGATAAAAACCAGATTTCAAATTCCTATTTCAGTTAAAATATCACCGTGTATGAAATGGGAACACTTTCCTTTTCAGTTGGAACATCATGCCGAACCATGTATTAAATGTGATAACAGTTTCTTTCCAATTAATTTGGCTGGTAAATGTGCGTCGGCGAAAACCTTGGAAATATTGATAAAACATGGTAAACCGTTTATACTAATCTATCATTCCCCTATTCCATATTCATCTACATCTAATTTTTTTAGCCAAATTTCGAATAAGTTCAGAGTATTTATGAATTGCTTTGGACTAAATCTGGCCATCGGTGTTGTTCTTGTGAGGCCAGCGGGGCGAGCTATGGATCGAAACCACAATCTCTTACTAAAGGGACAAACACGTCAACACTGCACCAACGAATCAGTTCTCAAAGTTTTAAGCATGAAATTCCGACATTAATCTAAATAACAACAACAATGGAGTTATATATATTGACTTATGGATAATTATATGTCTTCATGTATATTCATGTGTGTATTTGGTCGTTTTAAAGACATAAATTATGTGGTTTGCTTAACTACATGTACATGATTGTAATACTACATTGTATGAATAATATATTTTAGTGTATCTTAACAAATGTCTGATACTTTCAATGCTTTAAGATGAAATCCAACGCTACGGTTTACTAAGAAAATATATTACAAGCTAATAAAACGTTTGCGTCTGATCATAAAGCAACTACGTGTATTTTCTAAATCTTGCACCGGTGACAAACTTCACATTCTTGCCAAGTCTACATGATGCCATGAAGTCCAAATCAGCAAACTCTTAACTTAAGTCAGAGTAAACACATATTTCACAAGTTATATAGTGTATGTTACTGATTACAGTTGGTATTTAGGCAGTCTTTAATAAATTTGTGTTGTTTTGATTTAAAGATATGTTGTATCTCAGTTGTTTAATTATATTTGCAGTTGAAACTCTAGGATACACTCGCGATCAGATATTTTCATTTTCTGACAAAGAAAACAACATGCCTTTACATGGTGCCGTGAACAGCGGTGACTTGAAAGTATGGATAGCTAAAACATTATATTGACTCTGTCTTTGAATCATGTAAAACGATGGTATTTGTTTATAATACTGACTGTTACAGGTGTTTGAAGGCGGAACTGTTTCTATAAGTTTGTAATTCTAGCCATTTTTGTTAAGTGCAATGTCTATTTAAATGTGGCTTAATGGACAACAGAACATATTGATGCAAATCACCATAGTCGGCCGGACTATATTGTACATTATTGCATGGATGGGTTGAAAATGTATATAATCTTGATGCAAACTGGCTAGATAATACCTACCTTGCAAATCTTACTTTGCAAAAACATCAATTGTGGCAATTACCTGTACTCGAGTAAAGATGTCAATAAACGTGTTCCTGTTTTATTTGATTTAATCTACAATCACCAAAACATTGTCATCATCAGCATATAAAATAATGTAGACTTAATCATAGATCTACTAACAACATGTTCCCACTCGTTTAAAAAATAACTGCTATAACCCCATATTACATCACTCCAGTGACTATTTCTGAAATCCGTAGCAACTAGAGACGACCAATTATTGACGATTCATTGAAATAGTATTTTTATTTCATTGTTGGAACACTGTAGTGGTTTGGTTACGAGTGGTGAACCACTAATATGCACGCAAATCTCAAGACTTCACGAGAAAAATAAAAATAAATTTTACTGAAATCAATAAATTTTGTTTTTAGTTTATGATTGAAATTGGTGAAAATACCTTTTGTACTTTAAAACAAGTAACAATAGTTATTAAAAATAATATTGAATTTTAAATCAATAAGAAGATAAAGAATTAGTAACAGATACGCTTGTGTCCATGTAATATCATAGTTTACTTTTATACAGGCAGTGCGAGTTTGTCTTATAGCCGGAGCTCCCATTGATGCTAAACAGGTAAATATTGTAAAAAAAAATAATTTCTAAATAGGCCAAGGAACTGATCTTTTAGTCTCAAAAATAAGATATTCCACCCAATATTGATTGATTGATTGATATTTAGAGTCATTTAATGCCATCAAGGGCTAATAGATGATCAATCAGTTAAACTCACCACTCTTGGTATTCTGAAAAATTAACCAGTACTCGGGCACACCCCATTACCGCAAGTAACTGATAACTTTTCCACTTGAACAGGCGGTGAGAGGCGAATGATAATGAGACACAGTGTTGTATATCAATCATCACGGAGACTGTTGCCGAGCGGGGATTCGAACTCGAGATCCTTGCATTGATAGTCAGACGCACAACCGACTGAGCTTATCAGGCCCGGCCAACCCAATATTGAATTTAATTCAAATTGACATTGCTAGTATAGGCTTACCCAATAAAGAGAAAGTACTCTTTACTTCTATAGCACGACAATGAGATGAACTGAACTTTTATTCTACAAAACAACGCAATTATTTAACCTGACAATTTTGTACAAACAGACAGTATACTTAAAATAAGTCACTGAGGTGGCAGTAAATGCCATAAAATGACAGTTGATTTCATAAATGTAGTAAACCTATTTACATGGATTTGATTCATACTTATTAAGTGAAATTTTATTTAATACTACTTAATATTGTTGAAAGAAAACAAATATTTATTTTGAACAGTTCAAACATGTATACAAGCATGTATTGTTTCCGACTGTTACATGTAAATAATGTAAATGACCATACAAATCAACCCATATTTTATAAATAGGAGGATAAATCTACGCCACTTCACTTCGCCTGTGCCCAGGGCAGTCTAGATATGGTAAAGATGATGCACAACACACAGACAGACAGGTTCAAAGACGCCATGCATGCCGTTGACATTCTTAAAATGACCCCACTACACAGGGCCGCCCTTTTTGACCACGTGCATGTCGTGCAATATTTGATTGAACACGTATGTCGTCATTTTTGTAATATTTATGCTTTAAAAAATAAGAAGAATTTTATGGTAAGTTGATAATATTTAACATTTAAATATAGGTATCGGTACGCGATAGTGCAGTGAGGTCGCAGGTTCAATCCCACGCTTGGCCCGATATCCCACCAAAGTAACACCCAGTATTGGCTTTAATTTGGAAATGGTCTAAAGGGGGATTAATATTAGATCTGAATTTTCTTCGAAATCGAACTAAAAACTAAAATATAAGAATCCCATATAGCAGCATGTTTACATTTCAGTAAATTGAACTTAATTTTATTGAAAAACACGGTCTACGTTTAAAATGCAAGGGCATTCTTTTTAATTAACTGATTATCAAACAAAATATAGGCTAAGCTCATTGATATAAAACAATAGAACATATTTTCATTTAACATTCATTTATTACGGCATTATTCAATAAGTATATTTGCATATATTACAGGGGTCTGACATCAATGTTAAAGAGGTGCACGAAAACACGCCTCTATTTCTTGCCTTGTCGAAGGGCGGATGGCGAACAACGGCATTTCTGTTGCAAAATGGCGCCGATGTTGGTCTCAAAGACAAGAAAAACAGGAATTTTCTACACCTAGCCATAAAATATGGTATTTCCATTAAAACTTTAGGATGTAGCGATCTCAAGGTACGAATACTTTCTTTTGTTGTATTTCTTTGAGTTAGCTTGGTGTTTTACAATCATGCAAATTGATTGTATATCGGTGGTCATCATTTACACCG
This sequence comes from Panopea generosa, assembly GCA_029582155.1. NCBI lineage: Eukaryota > Metazoa > Mollusca > Bivalvia > Adapedonta > Hiatellidae > Panopea > Panopea generosa. The sequence goes on along the minus strand of CM055901.1, from coordinate 10,099,230 downwards.
CCTTGAAATAATACAATATACTAGATTCATTTTTGTCGCAGAGTTTGCAGGCTTAAACTATAATAACTACAGCTATGTTGGACTAAATATTTAATGGACGAAGGCGCACTTAAGCAATATTTGCTGACATGAAACTCAAGTCCTAATATAATACAAAGAGCACTTGTGGGTATCGATTTAAACGATGCAAACACGTGTAAACTACTTAGCGCCAATTACTTAAACATGTTAAACACACTTTAAGGATACGCTAGGTAGAATGTTGATAAGTTGATTTGCGAAATCGAGTTATGTTTGTCCTACCAAATAAAAGCATTATCCGGAGATCTGGTTGCGATAATATCAATTATACTTTGATAAAAACGTTATAGTATTCAATGACAATTCAACTGTAAAAAAATACAATACAGAAATTCAAAAGTTTCATTATAATGGCTAGAAAAGTTGTCTTCTTAAGACAAAGAGACAGAACAGTCGTGTAACCATGTGTGTTGGCGCGGATGTAGACTGAGTCTGTAGAACTAAAAAAACAAAGCTTTGTCAAAACCCGAACGCAATATAAATGGTCAACACATGATGCATTAAGTGTTTATACAAACGATGTATTTAGCATTAGTTTTGCAGTACATGACTTCTCCAAGTCCATTTTTTTATAAAAGCATATAATTCCATGCCTGTCACTCTAACGCGTTTACTAAACAAGTACGTAGGGTTTTTTACCGCTGGAACAACTGACCAATCAGTGTGTCCGTATGTCACTGCCCTGTTTCTGCAGTTTACGTTGTCATTAAGAGGGTTTCTTTTCAAAAACGCATGTCTAATATTTTCAAGTATGATTTTTTTTTACTGAAAAAAATCAATTATAAAAGAAAATGAGAACATTTTCATATTCCTATATATTGAAAACAAACATAATAGCTTATGGTTTTATTTTAATTTCGTTATGAAAAATATATGACATAATAATATAAATTGTCATATGTCACATAGTAAATTATGAACATGAATTAATAAAATCATTGGTTAGGCATCTATCAATGCAATAGCTAGATCATCGTCACAAACCACATAAATAAACTTGTTGATGATTAAATGTTTGTTGTTTAATTTACATATTCATGTTTAGGATTTGAAGCACCTCCTTAATGAGAGAGATGACTTTGGATGTACACCCTTACACTACGCATCAAAGGCGGGCCGCTTGATTGCCATTGACGAACTTATCAAGCATGGGGCAACCATTAATCCGAAAGACATTGACAAGAAATCTCCCCTCCATTTTGCAGCAAAGTGAATAAAAGATTTAATCTCTTTTTACTAATTTAACTATAATTGATGATTTTTATGATTAAAGAATTCAGGATTGAACTCTGCGTATTCCCTGTTTGGGGTTTTCAGTCAAAAGAACAAAATTATTTATATAATTGTTTTGATTTGGTAATTCAATTCAATAGTATGAAACTAGTTGCAGGGCTAAAATAAAAGTCCAAGTATGTACAACGATTCAATTCACAAATTCAGAAGTGAAAATTATGAATTTAACCAGCAAAGGTGTAACATGCAAGTAGGTCGCATGAAGTTTAGGTTTATATAATGCACGTGTCATTGAATGAATAGACACACTTATAATAAATAGTGACGTAATTTCTTGAATATGGCTAAATAGGTACTCTATTCAGACTATCGACAAACCTCGGAATAGGAATTTTAATGGTTTAAACAATGGCGTATTGAACAAAGAATATGTATATACTTGTAATACATTAATTACTGTGTATTATACGAGAATGTAGCAAATATTATTGAAAAGTATTAAAATTATGTCTTTAAACATTAAAATAGGCATAATATTTATACACGTGGAATGAATTCACACGAGTATGTAGAAAATATCTCCATAATAGTTTTATGTTTATCAATTGTCTTTATAAATTATTCATAAATATATAATGATACATCATCATTTTATTGACGAACCGACAATATAAAAGTGGAAAATCCAAAAACCATTCAGGAGACAACAACATAGACATAATCAAAACATAGACAAGCCATAAAAGTGTACATACAGAAGTATAAACATCAGGGATCACCTCCATTGAGACGGTTAGGAACAAACCAGCCACTACGGAGCTTAAATCAGGGTTTCCCTCCCCCTTACTCCCGTGTCGTTATTTCATAAACGAGACAGTGGAAATAAATTATTCACTTTTTTTACAACACGCATTTTATAGATTTAAATAGACAAAATATAGATATTTGAAAAAAGCATTGTGAATTGACTGAAATGACATTTAAGCAGTCACTCATGGATAAGAACCTCTTAATGTAGGTGGCTGCGTAATAAAGGTTTATTAATACCCAATAATGGAAAAATGTGAATGTTTAAAACATGTGGTTGCTTAATAGAGGTGGCCGGTGCATATGGATATATATGTTTTGGTGAAAGTAAAAACGTTTGCGTTAAAACGATGATAGAACTGCCTTTATCAAGTTAGAGTCATCCATCAACATTCAAATTACATTTTAGTCCATGCAATTGAGTTCAATACGATTGTTGACCTAGGTCTGCATTACTCTTTATATGAATCAAATAAATATTTGAATGGTATTCATTGTTGCCTGTTCTGAATAGCGATCAACAAACAAATAATGACACGCATCTGTGTGTCTGTATTTTCTGTGTTTGCCTTATTGCAGACTCTACTTATGTGTAATGGCTTTTTCTTTAAAAACCGATTCATATATTGACATAGGTTTGTTTTTATCTGAATGCAGCCAGACGTATAATAGGTTTTTATATTGATCTGAATGAATGAGTGACTGCATACCGGTCTCAATATAGCCTTCGGCCGGGTTTTTATCTAACTGTTTGATAAACAATGAATAAATGAATGATGTTTTAAATAGATATATTTATATGACGCAGCTCAATTATTTAACATAGTCAATAGAATTATGTCCTCTTCTTTTTCCTATAATTTGTTGTCGTACTTTTAAAAGTATTTTTGTGAAGAATTGTGGTTAATAATGACGTCACCAACGTATTTTTTATTGTTTTGACGTCATGAAGCAACATGTGGTGTACAACAGGTGCGACTTTTGCTGTTCCGTTTACTTTACCCTGAAGTGGAATAACCAGTTGCAAGAAATACTTGTTTATGAATTTTCAACCCCTTCCAAAGATTTATAACAGCCGATACCTCTGTTATATGTGAATAAATCTATTTTAAGCATATATTTACTGTTATTCTGATATGTGAATAAGTTACTTCGCTGACGAAAATTATCGTAAATTTTCCAATGGTATTAGCGCACCCGGCTATCGGTACAGTAAATTTCATTTTTAATCGACGATGCCCGGAAATTTCCGAACGTTAACATATATATACAGTTGAAATGGTCGGATAGACTAACCCATTGACGACTATCGGGGATAATAACGAGTTTTAATACATGATATTGTGTACATGTTTTTGGGGATACGCAACGGTATTTTCTTCCAGCTTTATTCCAGATGGTCAATACGTATGCTAAATATTACGATTAATTCCGTTTGTATTACATAAAACGGTTATAACATAGTGGTTATACCACTTTAGGGATACATTGTTTAATTACGGTTACATCAGTGCTCGATGAATGAAAAACGAGACATGATGATTTAATCTGGTACATTAATAATATGAATATAAGGATTGAACTTTATTTGTGTTACATTCTTGGGACATGAACTTACATGTAGCGGGCAATGTTTACGTTTACCCTTCCTCACTTGCACGTGTCACGTGTAAGTCCATATCAAGTGATTGTTCAGCAAATGCAGTTCATTTCATAATGAAATACCTCATATCAACCTAAACATAATAAATACAAAGCATAAAAAAAATCAATACATAGCATTAACACAATCAAAGCATAAACACATTCGATACAAAGCATAAACACAATCAATACAAAGCATAAACACAAATAAAGCATAAACACAATCAATACAAAGCATAAACAAAATCAATGCAAAGCATAAACCCAATCGATACAAAGCGTATACATAATCGATACAAATCATAAACACAATCAATACAAAGCAAACACAATCAATTCAAAGCATAAACACAATCAATACAAGGTATAAACAAAATGAATACAAAGCATAAACACAATCAATATAAAGCATAAACACAATCAAAGTATAAATACAATCAATACAAAACATAAACACAATCAAAGCATAAACACTCAATACAAAGCACAAACATAATCAATACAAAGTGTAAACATAATCAATACTCAGCATAAACACAATCAATGCACAGCATAAACACAATCGATACAAATCATTAACACAATCAATACAAAGCACACACAATCAATTTAAAGCATAAACACAATCAATACCAGGTATAAACACAATGAATACAAAGCATAAACACAAACGATACAAAGCATAAACACAATCAATACAAAGTATAAACACAATCAAAGCATAATCACAATCAACATAAAGCATAAACACAATCAAAGCATAAACATAATCAATACAAAGCATAAACACATTCAATACAAAGCAAAAACGCAATCAAGACAAAGCATAAACACAATCAATACAAAAGATAAACACAATCAATACCAATACAAAGCATAAACACAATCAATACAAAGCAAAAACACAATCAATACAAAGCATAAACAAAATCAATTCAAAGTATAAACACAGTCAAAGCATAAACACAATCAATACAAAACATAACCAAAATCAATACAAAGCCTAAACGCAATCACTAGCATAAACACAATCAAAGCATAAAAACAATCAATACAAAGCATAAACACAATAAATACAAAGCATAAACGCATTCAATACATAGCATATACACAATCAATACAAAGCATAAACGCAATCAATACAAAGCATAAACACAATCAAATCATAAACACAATCAATACAAAGCATAGACACAATCAATATCAAGCATAAACGCAATCAATACAAATCATAAACACAATCAATACAAAGCATGAACACAGTCAATACAAAGCATAGACACAATCAATACAAAGCATAAACGTAATCAATACAAATCATAAACACAATTTATACAAAGGATAAAAACAATCAATACAAAGCATAAACACAATCAATACAAAGCATAAACGCAATCAAAACATAGCATATACACAATCAATACAAAGCATAAACGCAATCAATACAAAGCATAAACACAATGAAAGCATAAACACAATCAATACAAAGCATAGACACAATCAGTACAAAGCATAAACGCAATCAATGCAAATCATTAACACAATCAATACAAAGCATAAACGCAATCAATAGAAAGTATAAACACAATTAATACAAAGGATAACATAACAAGTACAAAAGATGACATAACAAGTACAATACGCACATACAGAAGAAGTTGTAACAGACGATACATGTGTTATCGTTTCTTTATACGATGTGACGACAGGGAAAGAGCGAGGTTCGATGATAAATAAGCACATATATCACCAAAGGACAAACCCATACAAGCAGCATCTATAATCAGTATACACATTCATTATAATATATACTGAATAAAGAAGTGAAATGAAACAGGTTTCACCGCCTTGGAACGGTCAGTTGCAAAGTTGCCTCAGTGAAGCTTAAAGCTAAGGTTACAACCACAAAAAGCCTCTTCAGACTAATCACTTACAATATAACTGTAGCATACACCTGTGTAACTTCACACAAATCGTCAAAAACATATCTAATGATGCACGTGTCAATATTTGACTCATTCCATTGCCTTATATTTCAGATATGGCCGTTACAACACTTGTAAAAGGTTGCTAGAAAGTCGCATGGGTCCAAACATTATTAACGAGACTGATGGAGATGGATTAGCTGCCCTTCATATAGCTGCCCAAAATGGTCACACAAAAATAATCTCACTTCTGATGCAGAAAGGCGCATATGTATCAAAGTAGGTTCGGTTATACTTGTTCGATTTTGAAATTACCTCAGTCCTTGATGTTTTCAGAGCCAATCGGATCGAGATTGTGACTAAAGGGCGAACCATGGTGTAGGTTTATTACATCATATTCACTAAGGGGATGACTGGAATTGGTTGAAAGTTAGTGAGTTATGGGGTCACATAAGATCTGCTAGTCAATATATATGAACCGATAAAAATGATAGCATATCTTGAATAAAACTATAATCATTATTCAAACTTTTTAAAGGCGTTAACTATACCTTGGTAGACTGACTGAATACAAATCGAAATAACAAAACTTTTTTTTTTCAGGGATAACCAGGACAATTCTCCGCTTCATCTTGCGGCAGCTAATGGGTACACGAAAAGTATCAAGTTATTACTTACTGTGTACCCTAATCTACTGGACATTACAAACAAGGAAAAGGTATTGTTTTAGTATATTTAAAACAATTTTAACATATTTCCCAAGCTATATGTCTACAGTTAACTCTGTTCAATTTTCGGCTTAGGCCTTCATAAGGAAAATACCATCATTTCACACTAAAAGTCACATCCATTTTATAAATGTTAAATTGTATGTTTTACCAAATGGACATACTTTACAAAATTGGTGTGAATTGGTGTTGATTGTTATTTTCCTGATGTCTCATAAAAAATAATCAAACACAGACAGTGGTATTTATGTATTCTTATGGAGGAGTCATGGTCAGATACATCATACTTTATCATTTATATAAAAAAGGACAACAGTGGTCACCACTTTAAAACGGTCATCTGGTTTAAAGGTATACCCAACCTCGCCCCATCCTCCTAAGTGACGTCACATCTGACGTCAAATCTTAAAACGAGACGGTTTAAATAAAAGCGGTCAAGAAAAAATGAATGTCAATACTTGTCATATTCTTGGAACGGTCGCCTGGTTTAAAGATGCGCCTAACCTCGCTATGCTCTTCCGCCCCCAATCCCGCGTCGTCACATCATAAAATGTAAATAAAAATATGGGCGTTAACAATTGACACTAATTCCAAAGTGTTATTAAGAAATTAGTTCTCATTAAACACGAAAAACAACAAAATCCAATCATAAATTATAAAACACTAAGATTTTGATCAATAGATCATTTTACAATCGGTCGTCAATTCAATAATCATTCTCTTGCTTCAATCATCGAATGTATCTTCTTAAAGCATCACTTGTTTCTTTTCAATATATATATGTCCCTATAACCAAACTTGTCTATAACCATAACAACGTTGTTGCTTCCTCGTTTAATGAGGACAGTATGACTGGTTTCTTTAATATGTCTCGTCTCGTTTTATGATACCTGTGAAAGATCGAGAACGATATATATAGTACTTCGTTTCAAATTTATGATATGAGATCTGGGAAAGATCAAGGTTGTATTTGGTAGCTTAGCCCTAATACTTTAAAGACAGTTTGCAAATGTCATTAATATAAATATATCTTTCGTCTATGCAGCGTTTGTCTTTGACAATTTGATCGTCAAACATAAATATTCTTCTATTGATCCAAAGCCAATGAAAGTTTAAAATTGGCTTCTCTCTAAATTACAATGACTGAGGAAGTATTTAAAATTCACATATTCTTAAAGTTTTTTACCAAATTGACAACGGTTGAACCATGAATATAGCAAATAAGCAATTTGAATGTATGAGGTATTCTTGTAATAAGTTATATTTTCACTGTTATTTTGCTAAAACAGGGGACCGTTTCTTAACTTATTAACTTTTATAATCTTCACTTATACTGATATTTATTAATTAGTGTAGCGCGAGTTCCAGATGTAGAGCACTGGATTTAAGATCGGGGGTGTGGGCGTCAAGGGTTTGATCTTTCGTCAAGGCTATGTGTGATGTCCTTGAGGAAGACACTTTATCCGCATGTGCTTAGTACTGTTTCCACCAAGGAAGACTAAAACCGTAATTTGTCTAAGTTGTAAGCACATTTTCCGCAAACGATGTAAAATAAACAAGTTTTAAACACTACGTTCTACAGCTATTAGTGTACGACCTGTGTTCTTAATTCTAGAATACAGCTCTTCATTTGGCATCCAGAGAATGTCGAGCATCAGCAGTGGACCTACTGATGAGTACCGGTGCAACCTTTACCCGGAACAGGGTTCACGACACGTTTTTTGATATTGCTATAAGCGAACGGAATGCGGAGGTTGCATATACCATCATCCGACATGATCGGTAATATATTTATACTTTTTTATAATATTATGTGTGACCAAAATTACAAAATTTGCAGTAATGATGTTATCTAGAAATTGCAATATGTGTAGTGTTTGTAAATGATACTTTTTGAAAACATTTTTTTGGTTGTCTCATAATTAACTTAAGAGTTTACGAGAAACTTTGTATAATCATGAATGGAGGGAAACCAAATACGTGCAAATAACTGATTTACTTGAAATTTGTTTACTATCCAATCCATTTTAAGAATGAGTAATAACAGGTGTTTAGTCGTTTTAAAATAAAGTATAAGTAACACGTATTGTGTCCATATATATATAATATGTAAATAAATCTACATAAAATTCCATGTTGTACTCTTACTTAAGTTGGGAGGAAGCTATGGATCTAGGGTCGCACGAATATGGAACAGCAATGAACGGTCTAGTTCAGTACCTCCCTGACGTGTGCATGGTACGTATAATTTAATATTGTAGAGTAAGCCATGCATTGTTTGTCAAAACAAAAGACAGCATTTTGCTCTTTTTTTATCACCAAAAAGACATATAAAACGCATATGTGTACATAACGATGGGGCGCTGTAAAGAAGCACGACGTAATTGTATATTATAAAATTGGGTTTCATTGACATCTTAGCTTAAGAGTAAAATGCGTTGTACACCATCCTGAGAATATGTTATATCTTTTGACTCGAAAGCGAAGAAAGCTTAAAACTGAGTGTTGTTTTTGCGAGTCAGTGAACCAACCCGCAACCTTTAATGTGAGCCGTCAATACTCTATCTGTAGGAAAACCGCCCCTGTTAGATGTCGTAGGAGAAGGACCGCTGCCCAAATTGGAAGGACCAGTTTTGTATCGTTTTCAAAACACAAAAAGTTAATAAGAAGTGGACAACTTAATAATAGGTTATTTTCCTGGATCAAATATTGGAGAGACTAGACCATATTCTTGACATTCCATCCTTGCAACACACTCACAGAAAGATTATTTAAATACGGGATCAGCCCCTAGTGTTCTCTCGTTTATTTATTTTAATTTAGAATATTTATATATACATATGTTTTCCATAAAAAAAACGAGACTGTAGTATACGATAGAATAGTAAATTTTCGATATATGGTGTTCCTCTGGTATTTGAGAAGTGTTTCTTTTTTTTTAACTTTTTAACTTTTCTTTATCTTCAGGTCGCACTAGATCGATGCAAAACAACATCAAAACTCGATAGCAGGAGCCCTGATTTCTATGTAAGTTTGAGTCTCCCGATAAGTACACCTTGTCAACAGTGAAAATCAATATCATGGAAATAAATATTGAAATAGTTCCAAAATTCATTGTAAAATAAAATATACGTTTATAAAAGAATATACGCAAAATGTAGGTGTGGTTAAGGATCAGGTTATGGGATAAAGACAAAAAGGATGGGTAGATAGACTTTCCATGGGTTTTAAATATGTTACACAATATAAAGTGGTTTAATATCCCAAAACTGTCATACATGGTATATGCTTTTTTCATCGGTTTCATGTACAGACTATAATTATAGTAATGGTTGTGTACATTATACATTTGGTTGTTTTAGTAATATATGTTTGCCTTAAACTTAACAAACCCAGGCATTTTCAACACCAACGAAAAGGATTTCGCGAAATTGGTGAAAATGAGTATTTTCCTTAATTTTAACCGTTTGTGGAGTCATTCCTTGAATAGAAAAACATAACATTAGAAAAGACATATTTTAAAAGAATAAATTAGCTTTGATACAAATAGATCAAGCTTTGCTGAAAAATAAGTTTTTAAAATAAATGCATTTTACATGGCAAATATTAGGACTCCGTGAACATAGTCCTTTTGTATTACGCAAATGCTACTTTCTAATGCCACTTGTTCTATGGGGGAAAGATCCCAATGGTGGGTTTGGATACTGGCTATCAAGGATATGGCCTTATTTTGACTCTCTTTATATATTCAGTATCCTTTAACATGTGTTATGCCATATCATGTTTATTTTTCTTGAATTATTTGTAATATTTTAAGGGGGCCCTAAATAATGTTATGATAAATTGTGACCGAACCCCATTGCTGTAAATAAGATGGCAATGAAATATGATTAAACTTGTATGTATCTATTATGTGTTACATATTTATTTTATATAGTGACTATGTTTATGATGTAATGGTGGCTATGTATTTTAAAATATACTTCTTTTTTCTGGGGGGGAGGGGGGTTGTAGTCACAGTGTTACTGTTTTAAACGTATATATATATAAAAGGACATTTTTATTGTAAATATTCATCTAGGTGCACTGCAATTTCAAGTATCTACAATGTCCACAGAGACTTATAAAAGCTAAACGAAGAGTTGGAATAAAGTACATGCCTATGGTTGCTCTAAACGTAAGTTTTATAGAACAGTATGTATCGCATACATTTGTACTAATGTTCCAATACTTGTATGCATTCGCATACATTTGTACTAATGTTCCAATACTTGTATGCATTTGCGTACATTTGTACTAATGTTCCAATACTTGTGTACAAAGAGCCTCTTCTTACTGGCATTGATCTAATTACAGAGACTGGCGTGCTAATCATTTTAATATATACGGCTGAAATTTAGGATGGCACCTTCAGTATTTCTTTAATAACTCCTTGAATCTTCGTTTCAATTTAATAAATCTGGTACCAAATTAAAGCCGAAAAATGTTGACATTTTCAGTTATCAACCGCTTTTATTTGTTACCAAAATCACAAATATATATTGGTTGGTTCAGGAGGATTTGTGGTTACACCTGCAGTCACCAATCCAGAGTATACTATATATGTCTCTAATAATAGCTATAAAGAAGGACATCGATAAAGAAACGTATGGTGTTAGACCCTCTAAATCTATTATTGTTTACGTGTTTGCTCAAACACATTGACACGTTCAGTATGTTATACACATGTACTAACTATTTCCTTTATATTATATTATATTTTTGTAGACTATGGTACTACACAGACGTGTGCAGTGTTTATCCCATCCGCTCAGTGAAGCATATCTCAATATGAAATGGTATGTGAAAATGGTGTACAACTGAAATGTCAATATAAAATTGCAACATGAACTAGTAAAACAATATTAAAATCTTTGAGAATATAAACTGTAGTAATAATTTATCAATAGAATATTTTTGTCATATTGACAGCGTATGTCAATACAAAGTTGTTCGCTAAGAAAGATGAAGTAATATATATTTTTTACAGTCACCCACTCAATTGACAAATTTATTCTCCCCGTCCTTGGTGTCTGAGTGTCGGGAGAGACCATCCCTACACACCTTATAACTGAAATAAGTTATTAAATATATAGATAAACTAATTATCTAAGCTAAGATAATGTTTACATTATTCAGTATCTGTTAAAATGTAATGTGTCATATTTTATAAAGTTGATGCTACATTAACATATATAAACTGTTATTTAGGAACTTCATTGTGAAAACCTAAAGTGCTCATAAAATAATGACCATTGGCACATTGTCATACTTCATACATACACGATACACTAATTTGTTAACTAGAAACAAGTATTTAAAAAAATAGAGGGAAGACTATATATACTATATAGTTGTCTAATCATTAAAATTAATCACAACCTGCACCCGGTTTGATTTGGGTATAAACTGGCAATATTTTATAGAAAGCAGATCTATTTGCTACATGTATAAATTATACATTTTGCTTAGATAATTCATCAATTGTTAAAAGGGGCTATAACATAATTTGGAACTAAAGTGGAATTGTAAGGAAAGTCGGAAAGTGGTAGGTCAATATCAATTTTTTTATACAATTTAAAGTTTTACACAGTATAAAATTGTAAATCAATTTGACGTGTTAAATATTATGCAACTGATGAATTTGATGCGGGTTTCTAACAAAATTATTTTGGCCAACCGAGCTGTGTACTTGGAGACCTCTTAGGATATTCACTATAGAGTTATCAAAAGTTTGTTTGACGTGTTTGATATACATGTATAATTCAATTAAAGATAACACTATTTAGCTTTCTTTTCTGCCAAATATTATAACCTTTACTAGCCATCATACTTCCCACAAAATACGTTCATATGTTCTTTTCAGGAGAGCATATGGTGCATGGTTCCATGTTTCACACTTCGTCGTGTATGCCGTTTACTTGGCCATGATGACACTACTTGTGTGCACGTGCACGTATTCTTACAAAGACATGAGTGTTCCTGTGGATAGTAACAACAGTGCAGCTAACGCATCTTTGCCATCCGACGACATGCCTCAGCACGTTTGTAAAGTGAGTACTGAAATTTATATTGATGAAATATACATATATATATATGAAATTGCTAAAAAGGATCACTGAAATGATACAAAACGTTCAAAGCAATGATTCTAAGATGATATTGAACGGACCTGACAAATGATGCAAACATCATACATATTGTATAAGTTACATTTATTTGCAATAATGTGGTTTATGCAAGACATGACCTTGTATTTTCATGACATAAATGTGTTTATATCAGACATGATCTGGTACATGTTTGACATGACCTCGTATATGTATATAGCATGTCCATTTCTATATATGACATGGTCTTGTGCATGTATCATAATTATGAGAAGGGTGCAGGATTACTCGTATTACTGTTTTATGCATACCAAGACGGCCATGTGGTTCATAAATAATAAATAGACTTGCACATATGTTTTAATATAATTTATCTGATATTGACGTTATACGATCTGTTTTACTATAATGAGACTAAATGTGTGACAGAACCCGCAAGCAAATAACGTATATCGTTAATTAAACTCTAACTGACCTGATTTATATTGTGTTACAGTTCACCTCTCTGCACTTTGTTTGTGCATGCAGTGTGATGATATTTGCTCTCCTGAGTATATTGAAAGAATTCATTCAGATAGTATCGCAAGTAAGTGATCACCTATTTGTATACAGTAACAACATTTCAACAGACTTTTAAATGGTTGACATCTTATATGTTCTAAAACATTTTAACATAGTTTACGCCAAATCACATTAAATATTCAAAAGTGAAATGTATAAATGTTTATTTCATCGTTTCAAAAAAGTGCGATTATACGATTTATGATACTGACAACGCCTTGTAACCCAATAAACAGTTTTCTTCTAAAGACGAAAGACAACGCATTTGACTATAAAAACATATAAAAGCAACAGTCGTCTCCCTTGTCTTTGAAAATTACTTAATATATAAGCTCTACTACAGTAATTGTCTACATTGTGTGTTGTACTGGGTCTTGTTGCAGTAGCACATTGTCCTGTTATTTATCAGAGCTCGTTGAACGATCTTTTCTCCTAGCTTATCTGCGCATTTTTTTACAAGCCCAGTTGTGACGTCACAACGCGAACCTTCCCATCGTTTTTGCGTTAATCCTTCGAGGTAAACTCCACATTAGATGTGAGACTTCACCAATCACTTAACTACTTGTAAAGTTATTGCGCTTAACTCTTCGAATCTTTGTGTAACATCAATTAATGTCATTTTTTATACTTTTTTTTTACATTTTAGCATTTAATCAGTCATCACTTTGACATATATAAATAGTAAGGACGAGCTCACCTCATTTTTGAATGGGTTATACATCATATATTATCATATTAAACTTTCGATGATACACGCATATCTTAGTTAAACCCTTGAAACGTCCAAACACAATTTCACATTGTGTGCACTCGTAGGTTCCATTTCATCCGAACCTTATTCAGTAATAATCTTGGACAAGTTCTTGAGTCGGATAATAAAGTCGGAGTTATCGGTCTCGACTCGTCAAAAACGCCATCAGTTTCCGCTTAATCCTCACGAAACTTGTACTGTAGTTATTTTAGACAAGTTCTTGAGTTGGATAATAAAGTCGGAGTTAAAGGCCTTGACTCCTCAAAACGCCATCAGTTTCCACTTGATCCACGAAACTTGTGCTGTTGTTATCTTGGACAAGTTCTTGAAATCGGCAAGTCGGCTAATTTACGTCTGCATTAAGGACCTTGAATCGTAGAAAAATTGCACTATTTGATCTCAACACCTGCTTGTAACAGTCGAGCGACTTTCTTTGGACCCTAAACCGATACTTTTATGCGTCGTTTTTAGAGAGAAAGATACTTTAAGGAGTTGACAAACGCCCTGGAATGGATTCTGTACATATTTACACTGTTATTCATGGCACCGTTTGTGACAAGACAGATGTGTGATTGGCAGTGGGAAGCTGGGGCGATCGCTGTGTTCCTGGCTTGGTTTAACTGTCTCTTATTCCTGCAAAGGTATGAACATTATATTTTATATTTTCTCTCCTTTTATATCAAAAGTGTATATACTTAACTAGTTTATTGTTTTAATCATCAAAATAGTAACAGTGATGTTCTTTCAAGCATTCAACTCACAATTACAAAACAATCAGAAAGATCAATTTTGAAAATTTGAGAATATAAAATTATTTCAATATAAAAAAAATAACTGAAGAAATGTATGCGTACTAAGGTATACGTGTGAACAAGGCAGCACTTAATGTTTGAGTGGGTGTTTTTGTTGATACTCTTTTACAGTTTTATGTTCGAAAAGATAAAATACTCCAAATAAATTGAAATAAATAATATTTTAGAAAGGTGTTGACCTTAGTGACAAATGTTTCTTTTGTGAATAGTGTAACTAATATTTCACGGTAATGTTCAAACCACTAACTTTACTGTGAGGGTAGTAACTAAGACGAGACTTTAAAGTTATAACACTATATCTCCTTCAAATTTCAAATTTTTGGCAGTTGGAGTTTAACTTTATTTTCAAACTGCATATAACAAACACTTTTTGGAAATTATTATTTTGTAAAACAAAAACAATTCTTTGATGACTATGAAATTTTGACTCTGATTTGAATCCTGTATAAAATTATATAAAACCTGCCCCAGAGCCATCTTGCGGCTTTTATATGGCGGTTTGGGCTTTAAATGAAATAGGCTTCATGTATCTACATGTATCTCATCTAAGAACTCGGCTTGTATTTTGGTTAGACCATGTTGTAAAGCTTAAAGTCGATTGGAATTAAATACAAATTGTAAATATCATATCAACATTTTATACAATTTCAGATTCGATTTCTTTGGAATCTATGTTGTAATGTTCCTAGAAATTCTGCGAACACTTCTGCAAGTACTGTGCGTCTTCTCGATTCTTTTGGTTGCTTTTGGTATGGCATTTTTTATCCTGATGAATAAAGAGGTAAGTTTAAATGTAGTCTGTAGTACCTACCCAGCTCTTCCGATTGCGTCCGTCAAATAGAAATGTTAGGAAAGCCCCATTTGAGCACGTTGATTGGTCAATTGCTTCAATAGAAAGTGTGGATGGCGTCACAGTTTAGTAAGCGTTCAATTGCTATGAATTGTTGGCCAGGCATAGAATTCCTTACTTTTTCATTGGTGGTTAAAAGATCTAATTTTGGAGATATCAGGTTTTTGGATAGACTAGTTTAAGTGTTTCAGATAGTTTAGAAATCATTTAAATGAAGCATACTTTGTTAGTTATATTCTTGAATTTGTTGGTGTACTCTTCTGAGTAATATATACAGAAAAAATGTTGTTGGGTTTTTATTTCGATAAGGATTCGTTCCTGATTAAAGTAGTTTTTATTATATCATACGAACACATTTATTGAGTGTTTTAAAGTATTGGAAATTAGGGAAAACAAAAATCTCAACTATTTTTGGAAGTCGGGCTGGAGATAGTTGTTATTTTAAAGAAAAACAAACTTGAATTTGTTCTTTCATCTAAAGAAGTAAATTATGAATATTTGCAGAAATATGAAATTTGGATGCATATTTTTGTGTTAACATGTGCATACGTATTGCAACACATGCATAATGTCAAATATGGAGGTTATGGATCTAGCCTCATCTGCATGGAAAGTTATCATCGGCACTTCTATCTCTTCTGCATATAATTGTTCATGTCCTGAAACCGTTGCTTGTTTTTTCTTTGCAGACCGCTAAATATTTAACCTCATAACTAATGTCTCTTGTATCATCAGGAGAGTCGTGCTTACTCTTCCCCTGGTCTGTCTCTGTTACGGACCGCCATGATGATGCTAGAACTGGACTACATGTCTTCATTCAATCAACCATTCACTGACGATGATTCCAACACGTTATATTTTGGTGGAACTACAATATTGTTATTGGCCGTCTTTGTTCTTTTCATGCCAATCCTGTTAATGAACTTGCTGGTAAGTGTTTTTGTCTACTGCTTGTTACTACATCGTTACAGTATAGTATTTCGTTTATACAAGATATAATTTATTTAACTTTGTTTGCAAAGTAAATATACAGCTTATACCTGTATGAACCATTTGTTAGTGAAAACGGCTATTGAGTGTTGTTTTGAGAGGAGATCGTGTCGGGCCTTGGTATCAAAGCCGCAACCTCTGTGTGGAGCATTTAGTCCAGTGGTTGAGCACTGAATCCAGAATCGGAGGGTCATTGGTTCGATCCTTCCCCACAGCAAGCATATGGGTGGTGCTCTTGAGCAAGACATTTTTTCTGCATATGCTTAGTACCGGTTCTACGCAGGAAGACTCCAATTTGTAAAAAAAATGTAATCACTTGTTTCGCAGTCGATGTAAAATAAGTTTGAACGAACCTCTAGAGTGTTAACAATCGGAGGATTAATGTATGACTTGACCAAAAATATGTTTCAATAACATAGTATACAAAGGATCGTTTGAAAGGAAGGAACGCAACCATAATAAATAACGGAAGACTCGGTTTTACTGACTATGTTCAAACTTTCTACATATGTTTAATGCAAGTTAAAGAAAAAAAACAAAATTGCCTCTGCAATTCAACAACAATATATATCTATATTTAAAGTTTTAATACTAAGTTTGAGTTGGTTATTCGTATTTCGATATTCAACTTGAAATTAATCATTACAGTAACCGTTGTTGCCTCAAGTATTGAAGAGTTAAATTATTTGAATAACGAAAAACGAATAACAGAGAATAACTTAATACTAAGTTTGAGTTGGTTATTCGTATTTCGATATTCAACTTGAAATTAACCATTACATTAACCGTTGTTGCCTCCAGTATTGAAGAGTTAAATTACTTGAATAACGAAAAACGAATAACAGAGAATAACTATTATCTGCTCTGTAATTATCCTTCACTTGTTTTGTTTGTAGATTGGTTTAGCCGTTGGTGATATTGAATCAGTCCAGAAAAATGCAACGCTGAAAAGACTTACGATGCAGGTAACTGTCAACCAATTAAACCAATTAAAATGAATGACAAATTATTCATGGTTACTTGTGCTGAAGGTAAAATAAATGTGAAATCAATTCCTTTTATCGTGTTTTTAATCATATTTCAATACAAACACAATAAATAAAAGTGTAGTCTTTCAATGTCTGATTGTAATGCAAGCAATTTTATGTTTACTAGCTTGTACAAGAAAAATCGAAATTGAGATTTTATGATAAATGCATGCTTAAATAAATTGCATATTTAGATAAATTGTTTGCACTTAAACACCATACAAGTGATATAAATCATACGATATCGGGTAGATTTTTTACATCTCATGTTTGTAAGAATACTTTGTGGTGAAAAAAACCCTTATCCTCATTACCACGAAATAGCTTCATTCTTTGTGGAACAAAATTAATAAACACATCATTTGTAAAAAAAGAAAATTGAAGTAAAGTCTTGGGAGATAGTTTGGTATGTTTATATTTTTTTTATTATATGCTATGTATATATATTATATAGATCTATATATTATATGTAAATTTGCTTTTCAAATAAATATATCTAGATTGCTATATTTTGCATCGTATTATGTGACAAAAATATTCTAATATTTTCGTGTTCATTTATTATCAAATTCATTTAACTCGTGGGAAAATGTATAATTCTCTGTTTGGCCTCATATATTTATATATTACAAACTCGTTTGATAAATTCAATGATAAATTGTCTCCTGTAAAATCCGTTATTTAGTATGTTTATTACACTTTACTTTATTCAGATACATCAATGTATCACTGTGTTTTTATTTTTTGTTTCGATTACCATTGTTTTTCTAACCACAGGTTGAACTTCATACAAATTTGGAAAAGAAACTCCCTTTCAAGATTCTTGACATGGTGGATAAGCTAGAATACACATACTTCCCAAACAGATGCGCCAGTCATTTCCAACAGGTATAGATGTGCAGATGTGTATAGATTTTTAAAGATATATATTTATTGAGATGATTATGTGTGAACAGACCAGCCTATATCTATTGCGCCTAGCTACAATGCAATCCACTACAATTAACCACCTAAAAATAAATTGTTTCAATATCAAGTTGTAACACGTAAAACTGCAGGGACAATTTGCAAAAATGTACTGATAGCTTATTGATTAATCGATTGATTTCATATTTAGCGTCATTTTATGCAATTGAAGGCTATCTGGTATCATTAAAGGTTAACAAGTACTCAAGCACACCCCACCTCCGCAAGTAACTGATAACTTTTTCACTTGAATCAGCGGTGAGAAACAAATGCTAATGAGACGCAATGTCGTATAGCAATCATTACCACCCCTGGATTGATAGTCAGACACGCTACCGATTGGGCTAATCGGACCCGACTGATAGCTTATTGAGTTAGAATCATTTAAGGATTCATAACTTTGCTCGCGCAATATTAAGGATAGATAATCTGAATTTTTTATGTATTTATTTTAAAACCAAACATAACATCCAAGTCGTTTTTCAACGATAATATATCTATCATGTATTATTCACAGCTATGGACAAAACTGTCCTTTCCTGGAGAAATAAATGATCTTTGCAAGGACAGCCAAATAGGGCATCAGAACCAACTGTACGGAGAACTGTACAAACAAAAACAGAGGTAATTCACCTGTAAACTGCGGTCGAATTCCTTGTGATAATTTGCTTGAGTGAAATTGTTTTTGAATGCAAAGCTTATATTTTGAATTATGCATTGAAATGCATCAGTCCGTCCATCCTTTTGTCCGCAGGTCCATCCGTTTCTCTCTCTCTCTCTCTCTCTCTCTCCTCTCTCTCTCTCTCTCTCAATCATATTTTCTTATCTACATAAGTATGTTCACCCTGTCATTTATCTCCATTTCTCTATATTGTTTTTTTTTCAAATCGTATTATTAGTTGTTTTTTTTTGTTTATGTAATATACCCTTTCCCTGTATCTACGTGTATGCATCTTGCCTCTCTTCTCATTCTCTCTTCAAGACTGCGGCGTGGTATAGTGGTAGAGCGCCCGCCTCGCATGCGGAAGGTCGTGGTTTCTATCCCCGGCCGGGTCATACCAAAGACTTTAAAAATTGTACTAGAAGCTTCCTCGCTTGACACTCTGCATTTAGAGGTGAGTTCTAGGTCTGGTCGGCCCGGTGTCAGTATAATATGACTGGGTGGGGTATCATACCATGTGTTTGCGGCATGATACTCCAGTGTGACAGCGCTTAGAATACTGTCTCAAGTAGACACCGTCGCGATATGACTGAAAAATTGTTGAAAGTGACGCTTAACACCATACAACAACAACATTCTCTCTTCAGAATTTTGTTTTAAATGTCTTGTGGTTTTAGAATGTGCCTTTCGTTCAACTAAAAGCAAAAACCATTAATGTCTACATGTAGATGTGTAGTAATATACATGTACTTAATGTTCGTTATTTTTCTCCAAGGTTAAAAGAGATAACAGAAAGTATGTCAAAGCAGTACGAGTTACTGCGCCTTGTTGTTCAGAAGATGGAAATTCGTACTGAGGATGAAAATCGGGACGAAGGTCATTCTTCCGAATGCGTGGATATCGCTAAAATGACTTCTAAATGGACAATTGCACACGAACTACGCAAGCAGGGTGCAGTGGTAGCACACTGGAAACGCAGCGTCAGAAAGAAATAAGTCGTTGAAACAAACATTTTGTGAAGACGTAGATCATTGGTGGTGTCCTCGAGCAAGACACTTTGTCTGCACATGTTTGATACTGGTTCTATCCAGGATGAGTTCGACCATAAGTTGTATAAGTCGTAAGAACTTTGTTAACAATCGATGTAAAGAAAAAAAATTATTAGACTGTGTGGTAAATTAGTTTGACGGCTGCTAACATGGCATGAGTCGGAATTCGGTCCATAAACAAACATCTCTTGTTAATGAGAGTTATAAATCATTTCGAAATCACTTAATGTCAGTGTTTTAGATCGGCGATACTGTACGGGGATTTGTGTATAGTTTGGTGCAATTTCGTAATAACAGATACTTGAAAACTATTGACAATGCGAGCGTTTAATCTCCCAACGTCTCACACAACAATTAATTCTGTACTTTTCTACATAGAGAAATGTACTTTTGGAACGATTGATACAGTACAAATGGTTCTAAAAAAAACATGGGTTGCTTTTTCACAATGTTGATGATTTGATTTCACCCCTTACTTTTTATAATTCTGCCCATTTGTTGCAGTGTATCACTTCACAACTTTAAACTGTTTAACTTCATCAAATCGTACCCAACGTCATCAAAACTTGGCAAAAATCATGAAAATGTTCCAAAGTCTCATTAGCACAAGAAAGATGACAAGTTTGTGCATTTTCAACAAAAATATTACCCAACCACTTTAACAAACTTTAATTTCTTTGGCATAAGAATCTTGCTTCAGTCATGTAAGGAAAGGCAATTCTTCAGTGAGACCCCAAGTGACGTCTTTTGCACGTTACACATTTCCAAGCTAGACTGTATATAGTAAAAACGGTTTCAGTTTTCCAAGCTAGGGATCTGACGGTCACAATACGTTGATAATACCACACTGATTGGCTACCGTTTAGCAATAGTATTAACACGCTGATTGGTCATTCACGTTTACGTTGGGAAAGTCCAAATACGAATAATGTGAGTTTTAGACTCAAAATGCGATATATTTTTCAAACAAAATTACCTTTTATGTTTTCACATGGTAATAACCGAACTATCTGCTAAACTAAGTCATATTTTACAAATGTTATGTCTTGAATCCGCCGCCATTGTTGTTTTTATTCCAGACAGTCTCGTGTGCTTTAAATTGTGGGATAGGCATGTAATTCCCTGCTTTTTCATTGGGACCTAACAGACGTGGAGACATCAGGGACTGGTTAAAACTAGTTTCTGGGCAGTGCTCTCTGTTATCATTATGTATTATATTTATTATGGCTAGTCAGTATATTGACCATGTTATGGCGTATGTGCCATTTGAATGCTGGGTAAAAAAATTCTAATAAATCTGACTACTGTATTTAATTTTTAGATATAGCAAAATACATGAATTGTACTTGCACTTATATTCATAAAGAACTATTGGTGTCAGAATCCATTTTACATATCAATTCAGACTAAAACTCATAATTAATACTTATAATTCCCTTATTGTGAAGTCCGCTTAAACATTTGTGTGTGTGTGTGTGTGTGTGTGTGTGTGTGTGTGTGTGGTAAGTTTCCGACATGTTCCTTAAGTGTGTTTAAAAATATGTTTTGCTTACAATATGTTCGTTTATGAATGTCTTGAATGTGTAAATAAAATAATAGTGGTTTGTGATTGAATATAAATGTGAATCAATTATTATGATAGTTCGTCAGTTGTTGCAACACATATACTTCATGTGACTGTTAAAGGCAGTAGATCTATATCAGGAAAAAATATCTATAAATATCTTAAAAATAAAATTATCTTTAAAATGCATACAAAGCATCTCCTTATTATAAATAGATAAGATATATAACGTTTGGTATATCAAATCTAATAAAACATGACAGAAATGATAATTATTTGTGTGGTAAGCTTGAAAAGAAATTCTCACTTTTAAATAGACAGCAGCAATTAAGCACTGCTTGACGACCGTCACATCGTCATTTGGACTCTTTCTATAATGACATCAAGTCTACAATATGTTATTAAGTATGACCAATGAAATGGAAATCAAAATGAAACCACGTGCCTCATGTGATACAGACCCTAAACCGCTCAAGTACCCCATAATTGCACTCCGTTTGCGCTCAGTTTGCACTCAGTTCGCGCTCCGTTCGCGCTTAGTTCGCGCTCCGTTCACGCTCCGTTTGCGTGCACTCTATTAAACGCGGTTAATTTAATGCACTCACAAACGTAAGTATTCGCTCACGAGCGCTGTATAGCTGAGTGCTCTATTTAATACTCCTCTTAGCGTTCGCTTCGTTCAGCGTTCACTCAACATTCAGTTCGCTCAGTTCGGTTTCCGGCCCATAACCAATCGCAACATCTCAACTCTTTAAAATGATTCTATATTGACTTTTTAATTTAATCTGTTCTAATGGAGCAATAAAATGTATCCATGGGATTTAGTCAAGGTAAATGAATTCATAATCCGATTGTTTGTCTACATGTTATGTCACCCGCTGGGCGAAAGGTTGAATGGTATCGATAGTAGGCATGTTGAACGGAAGTGTCTATGTTTTGATATGTGATCAGTGGTCTGGGTGATCAAAGAATATCGCACATTATACCGGCTTCAGTTATCCAGACCGACATGTGTTTGCGTCAGTATCTTCTTTGATATACCGTAAGCCGTTTGTTACAGGAAAGCAATAAAGTTTGTCCACAAAATTTACATATTTTTTTATACATCATCAACATTGTTATTAATAATTCAATTTAATTAATAATTCCATATTGTTGATACCTCGTTGGCCTTATAATAATCAATAAATCTGCTCAGTGTAAGCAGTGACTTAACAACATGTGGATATATCACTGGTTTTGTTAATGTTCAAACTAAAATAAGCTTTATAATCAATAATATGCACTGCATGGGTGATGAAAAGTTTATTTTAATCCGTGCGATGTAATTCGACATTATAATAAATGAATTTTGAAAAATAATAATCTTGTAGTGTTTTTCTCGATTTGGGTCCAAATGTGGCTTCACTAAACTTAAAAATGATATTCTGATATTTTAAGTTTTTATAATTATTTTCGTTATCATTATGTATATAAATATACTTGCAATGAACTTTTTTCAGTGGGTTTCTCAAATTATTCTTTTACTGACAGTATGCTTTATGTTTATATATTATTTAAACTATATTAAACTTGTTTGAAACTACACCCACTGTGCTATACCGCTAATTATATGACACGCAGCAACACATCCGTGGTGTTAATAACGTTATGTCACATGCCAGTGAGAGCCGTGTCAGTTAAGTTATATGCTAAAGCGGTGACTTATCGGTCTATTGACCACGGAAGATATGTATGATTTCATTTTGATTGTAGTTCGTGCCAGATGGATGAATCTTAATTGAGCCAACATTATGTGATTGAAAAGAAAAGATAAAAAAGAAAAACTGCCAGCCAATTAACAACAAATAAACAAATCATTTAAGATATTGGTTATTCGAAGTTTCGGAACGCTTTAGTATGTAAATATCATGATGTTAATATCATTAAATTAACGAACCGAAAACCCCACGCCAGTTCTGAATGAATGGTAGAAAGTGTGACATACACATATTAAGGGATGTGTATTCAGGGCTGTCATTTTACCACAGCTGCCATAGCGATTTCGTATAAAAAACAGATCAGAATTGTTAATTTACAAAATAATACAATCCTACAATTTTAAAACTAATAAAAATTAAAGACATGTTTCTTAATAATTCCTTGTAAAAATGTAGTATTTTATTTGTACCTTTTTTTACTTTCATTATTTGTTTTATTTTTTTAAATATTATTATCATTGGAGCTATTATTATAATATACATATTGGCTTATTGGTTTGTCACAGCTTTTATATTGGATACGTGCGTAGGTGTATCTGGTCAGTCGTTCACAATTAATATAACAATTTAATTACTATTATGAAGGAAGAGTTGCATGGCAATCATCAAAACAGATACCCATGGTGAGAACCACATGTGTGTCAATAAATAGTTAATTGGTGATTTATTGGTCCATTGATCACGAAGAACCCTGCCGGTGTGTAATTTTCATTTTGATTATAATTTGTGCCAGATGAATGAATCTTTCTTTAACCCGCGACATGTGATTGGATAAGAAATAAATAGTCAAAATCAATACTAAAATATGCAGTTTTTTTTATTATATCATTATTATCATTATTATATATATCTATTATATATTTTATTATTATTTATTACTATTATTACTAATATTATTAATATTATTGTTAGTTTTGCTATAACACTTTATTATTATATTATATTATTATTATATTATTATATTATTATATAATTATCATCTGAGTATTTTTTTCTTTATTATTATTATTATTATTGTTGTCATTTCTTACTTGTTGCCCCTTTCACAGCTTTTATAATGGCCTAATAATACGTGCTTGCGTGCACGTGATCAGGCGTATCGATTTTGTAGGAAAGCGGGAAAACAATATATTTACTATTTTATAGGCAGTGAATATATGTTCTTTTTTGTTTATTTAAACCTTCTTCGTGATCAAAAGCTGTTCTTAAGTCAATATGAAATCACAACCTCAAAAAGGTCACCAGAAATTTACGTTTACTAGTTTTTTTCCCTGTGTCTAATGTGTTATTTCGGTCTGTCGTGTTAATTTGGCATACATACATTTATTTTACATTAATTTAATTTAGCTTGATTGTGAAGTAAGCTCGGAGCTTATGCATATCGTTCTCCAGTGCATTCCCTTATTAGATCTGGTAATGAATTGTGTTTCGAGAGGTCGGTTAGAAACTGGGTCAAACTCGCGACCTCTGCCGTCTGAAGACAGCACCTTATCCGCTGTACTACTGACCCACTTTATATTTTAGAATACAATTAATTTATTACTATTATTTTAATGAGATGTGCACGAGTATAATGATTCCACTTTAATTGCAGTATAACAGTTTTACGTAGATTTGTTCACAACTAAGCACAAACTCAGTGTAACTATGTTTGAGGAAAATATAAAACTAAAGTCCGACCAAATAAAATTGAAAATTGGTAATTTTTATTTTGCCGAAATACCCAAACAAATAGAATCATAATCATATATTTTTCCGCATATATATGTTTTGTTTGATTCACGCATGCTTTGATATTTTTGTATTTGGAGCAGTTTACCCTTAAATCGAAATAAAGTACATGTTTTGTATGTTCTATAACTAATTTATATCGAAATAACACGGTAAAAAGTTAATTCATATTACATCTTTTCGAATTGTTATTTTCTCATATATATAATTATTTATATTTTTGTTGCGCAAACCAAATCATGCTTAAACATGCAACTAAATTAGCCGTGAAACCGTAGATAACCATTGATGTGTCATCTATTGTATAATAGGTATTTTAAACATTATTGTATTGATCAGCTAAATATTGATATTTATGTTATAATTGATAAATTGTTGACCAAAATAAGTTTTATCATGCGTTTTACAATAAAACATTTATATTAACTACATGGTTTATATTTATGTGAAAGAAAATTTCTTTTTTTATCTCGATTTTAAGTATCGACTTCACGATCAAATAATAAAAAAGAGTGTATCCGAATCAACGAGTGCACTCAGTAGTGCACGAATAGTTCTGTTATCAGTTATCTTACTGTGTCTAGCGTATACTGCGCATCTGAGTGCACTCAGCGTATCTGAGTGCATTCAGCGTGTCTGAGTGCACTCGATCTATTTCATGCGTTCAGGAGTGCGTTTATTATTCAAAATCCAGCGTTTGCTTTCGGTCCAGGTCCGCTCCGTCAGCGCTCAATCTGCGCTCCGTTCGCGCTCCGTCTGCGCTACGCTTGCGCTCCGCTTACGCTCTGAGTGCACTCCGTTTGCGTGCAATTGGGGTACTTGAGCGGTTTAGGGTCTGTACGTCACCAAAGACGTTGCAATTTTCTATCAGGAAATTTATTTTAGGTGCAAAGTCCAAGTAAAGTATTAAAATAGATATCCTTATAGAAATACGAGGTCAGTGAATACATATATTATGCATGAATTTGTTTTTATCTAAATCCTGAACGAATTCGCTGATTTTTTTCACAGTTAAAGGAAATAAATTGCAATCACAAATATCTCAGGAATCAATATATCGCTGTGAAAACCCGTGGTACACTGGGAATGTTATGCATTTTTATTTCGTTATATGCTTAATAAATACAGAAATATAAAAAAAAAAATGACGAAAATGGAATTAAAACGGTCAAGGCAAGAACATATAAGAGTATAAATGCACTTTACGAGGTATAATTATGATATAATGAAAATAGATAAACTTGTTTATGCTAGATACTAAATGCAAAACGTTATTTGAACTTCTTAAAAGGGGCAGATAAGAGTATAAATACACTTTACGAGGTATAAATATGATAGAATGAAAACAGATAAATTTGTTAATGCAAAATACATTTGACATCGATTTATATTTCTTTAAGTGATTATGACCAATATTCTAAGGCTGTAAATAATCCAAATGATAATACATTGTTCTCGGTAGATGAAAATGTTGTTTTTATGTTTAACGTTATAATGCTAACCAATTTAACATCATGTTTGCAGAACTTAATTTTGAAAAATTACAAAAGTCATTAAACAACTGAAAACAAACAGTTCAAGCGCCCACATCTACGTATAAATGATTTGTTCAAATATGGCATAGACATTATTTTATCGTGCATGCACTCAATATTCAATAAAATTTCCGAACTCGGTTATATCTCAGATTCATTGGTTAAAGGGTACCTAATACATATAAGGGAAATATAGATAATGTCAATTACTATAGAGGAATCACATTACTAAGTAAATATTTTAAACAATACAATTAGTTTTAAATAAAATTCTTTTAAATGGTAGGCTTACTAAATAGGGTAGGAAGCGTAGGGAGTTTTAGGCATGGGGACTGTTGATAATATAATTATTTGTTTTGTACAATTGAATTACACATATACCAAACAAAGGCAAAGATTTTTGTTATGTTCTTATTGATTTCACAAAAGCATTTGATTTTAATGTACGTGTTAATACGTGATAATATACACATTCATAACGTTTAATAGGAAACAGTTTTAACATTATTCAATCATTATATAGCTGTGTAAAGACCAAGATGAAATACTACAATTAATTAAGCGAATATTATAATTGTGCGTCAGGGTGAATGTTTATCACCATTTCTATTTTCGATGTTTATTAATGATTCAGAAGAAATATATTTAAATAGTACAGATATTGGTACTTCTACAATGTTTATGTTAATATGATATGCGGATTTATTATTTGAAGGAGAATTGCAACAGTATTTATATATGTTAATTAATTATGGTAATACTTGGAAATCAAAAGTAAATTATTTCAAAACAAAAGATTTTTTTTTTACATATGATGGATACAACCTCGAATATGTTAATTGTTTTTCATGTTAGGAATTGTTTTAACATCTGGTTGTGTCTTTTTCTGGAACTAGAAGTACTCTAGCGAGAGAATCTCAAAAAGCAACTTTCGGACTTAATAAATATTCATAATTTACCCATATTTAACTCAGCACAGACTCGATCT
Source organism: Panopea generosa (assembly GCA_029582155.1). NCBI lineage: Eukaryota > Metazoa > Mollusca > Bivalvia > Adapedonta > Hiatellidae > Panopea > Panopea generosa. The sequence continues at coordinate 10,071,417 of CM055901.1, read as the reverse complement.
ATTTAATAAATAGTTTCTCCTATTCTTAATTTCACAGGTCAAGTTTGGCGATTCGCACAGGCTCAAAAAATAGAAAGTGTTCACCTACAGTTGCTAAAAAATGAATGTTAAAAAGAGTACTCAAAATGATTTTATATATGGAAAGTTTCGTCGAGTTCCATGTTAACCTGATAGATTTTTTAACATATTAATTAGATTTTGGATAAAGATTTTTAAAATCATTGAATGTCAATATGAAAAATGATACTAAGTGACATGGAATATAAGATTAACTGGTTATTAAAAACATTATTATGTTCACTTGGATTGTAATAGGTTTGTTTAACTCAAAATATTGGTAATCCAAAACTATTTTTCAATACTGTTAAACAACGATAACATGACCAATTTTTACAGAATTGGCATAATAGTTATAAAATTCCAGTCGCGCCTTGTTTTATCAACATATTGCAGATTTTTGTTTTCAGCCACACTTCAATAGTTTTAAGACTGTAACGATTTTCTCATCTTTTTCAAAGCTAAGAGTTTCATTGCATAGGCTACAGACAGAGGCTGGGAGGTGGAATATATGAAATAGATTGCTAATAAATGCTCGAATATGCAACCGCTGCAATGTTATAGAAGATGGGTTTCATTTTGTTAAAAAGTGTGAATTATTAGATGATTTGAGAAGAAAATATATCAAAAGATGGGTTCGAATCTCCAAAGTGGCAAAAAATATTTCCGAAATTGTCCGTGGTCAGGTGAATAAGACATGTGTCGCTCCCTCTCCATTGAGTCATTATAAGTAGGAATAATACAAAAATATTGAATGTTAATATTATAAATCCCGCCTATGTCCTGTGTACATTAATGGCGACGCCAATATATGCGCAATTTGCGCAACGTTTTTTGGCGTTGTTGCGGTGGCGCAGTCGGTAGAGACGTCGTCATTAATGTGCTAGGCGCTGACGCCGCAGGGGCCGTGGGTTCGAATCTCCAAAGTGGCAAAAAATATTTCCGAAATTGTCCGTGATCAGGTGAATAAGACATGTGTCGCTCCTCTCCATTGAGTCATTATAAGTAGGAATAATACAAAAATATTGAATGTTAATATATCAAAAGATATTATTGGACCGAATATGTTAAAACTTTTAAACTCATTTATGTCCGTTAACAAAAGTACAATTATCAAACAAGGTCTATATATATACTATGCATTTGAGACACGAAATTCTGTTTTTATAGCGAATTGTGAAATGGATATTGTTGCCTTCTCAGGGGCAACAAAAACAATGGCACAATTTATTTTGAATTGTATTTTAACTTTTTTATTGCATAACTTATTTTAAATTTTATTTAAACTGTTATAGTTATAACGTCTCTGTTAAATGAGTATGCATTGTATTAACATTTTTAGATACGCATGTCCACATCCTGACATAGATTATTTATGATACCAGCACTTTTTTGTTAAACATTGATTATATTTGAACGATATAATGTCATATTATGTATATATGTTTGTGTTCCCATTGGATTTTAAGCCCTTATTTATTTGATTATTTGAATAAAGTATCAAAGTTATTTCCAGTACGTATTAACCCTTTTCTTTTTTATGTTTCTCATTTGGTAGCGTGCACGATCGGGCTACAAATAATGGTGGGCTGGTTAATATTCTACTCCGTGGGCCGGGCCCGATTAGCTCAGTCGGTTACGCGTCTGACTATCAATCCAGGGGTCGCGAGTTTGATATACAACATTGTGTCTCATTATCATTCGTCTCTCACAACTGATTCAAGTAGGAAAGTTATCAGTTACTTGCGGAGATGGGGTGTGCTCGAGTACTGGTTTATCCCAGGAAACAGTGGTTAGGTTAACTGATCGTCTGTTAGTCCTCGATGGCGTAAAATGGCGTTAAATATTCAATCAATTCAATCTTTTCCGTGAACAGGCTTGTAAACTGGCTAATTACATATATCGCGCATTATTGATTTTGACGAAACTCGTGTTATACACTCGTTTGTTTAAGCTTTACTATTTACATACACAAATTAGCTTTATTTAGATTGAATAGATATATCATCTGATTTTTCATTTCATGTTGTTGTTGTTTTTGTTGTTGATATTGTTGTTGTTTGCATTGGTTTTGTTAGTTTTTAATAACCCTGTACACTGTAGCCGAATCCCCTTCCGGCCACAGTCTCTATGATGCTTGATATACGACGTATTAAAACAATACACTGGTGATCCTCCGTGGGGCACCGTCTCGTGACCCCTTACTTCTCGACGCCGAGGTCGTAGCTCAGTCGGTATAAAAAAAACTTTAAGTGATAAATTGAACATTTACCAATTACTAACGGAAGGACAGAGTTTCTACTCAGATAAATACTGGAGTCCTCTGACTCCTCACCCAGCAATATAATTGGATGATGACATATATAACCAAATGACATTGAAACGCTTTCGAATGTTCAAACAAAGATGCTCACACAACAAACAGATTCGCCGTCCAACCGCAATTAAATGGTAAACTTTCTATATGAACATGTTGGACCTGACTATGTTAAAACTCACGACCTAGTGGTAGTCTTAGGATTGCACCTTATACCCCAATGTTTACGCTAATCGAATTAACAAGCTTGCTAATTAAATGCAGCTGTTAACTAAAAACCTTGTAATTTTAGACATAATGTAAAGACGAAATATTAATTAAAATCATTTGAGTGGAAGTATTTTGGTTTTATTTAAATTTGAATTCATATACAATCATATACGATATACTCGTTAAACTATTTTGTGATATACTATGTATTCCTGAAATATAATTAAATAAGACTTATCCTTTCTATAGACAAAATTTATATACAAAATGAAAATACGTCTTAAAAGGCGTGGTATTATTTATTAAACAACATGCGTGACAAGGGGCGGCTACACAAAGGCGCTCGGTACTTTAGTTAAACAATATTCGTGTTCATGCTAGTCATACATTCAATATACAAATTAAGTAACAAGTGAAAAACGCTCAGAATATAAAAAGAGAATATCATATTAGTGTTTGATATCATCTTTATCAGGACGTCTGATATTTTGGTGCCAAACTTGGTGAAATTAATAATATTAGACACTAACATGGTTTCTCTTTATCAAGTCAATATTTTTAATTCATCCTTTTTATGAAATTGAAATTCAGCATCAAACCTTTGTTACAGCCTATAGAGATTCCGCAAACAAAATATAATTAAACATAATGACGCCATGTGGTTGATAAACTTGTATTGCCGTGATAAACTATGTTGATCAAGCAGACACAGTTTATCATAAGAAATGAATGCATTGACATGATAAACTATATAAGTTTTCATATATCTGTTTCCCGATACTTTGCCTCAGCGCTGCTATTATTCCTGGCTCGTGATTCCCCATAAGCATAGTTTGTTTTAACGTAAATAAACACAATTACATTTCTCCAGGTTTTGAGTATTTACTCACTTAAGTCAAAGTTGGTCAAGGCTCATTTTTCACTTGAATAGTCTTAAGTCTTGCTTAAATACTTAAAAATTTACTGGCTTTTGACTGGTATCTTATGTAATTAGTTGGCGCTTTGGGAAGAAAATATATTAAAATATATTACTGATCCAGACCGGACATGATAAAACTTATAATTCTAAAAGGTTCCGTTCACAAAAGTACAATCGTCAAGTAAGTGTTGTATGTATAACATATATTATAAAATTATAAAATTACATTTGTGAAACGAAATTCTGTTCATTATAGCGAGTAATAAAATGGTTATTGTTCCCTTTGCCACAAAAATGGCTCAATTTATCTCAAATTATATAAACGGTTAACGGTTTAGTTATATTGTAACGTATTGTAATAATAGCTATGCATTTTTTTAACATTTGGGATAAATATATGAACAACCATACATATATTGATAATAAGATACGAGTACTTTTTATTTAAACATTTATTATGTTTGAAAATATTGCATATTAAGTACCTATTAAGTATGACAGTGTACCTGTTTATGTCATCATGGGCTTGTTTAGTCCCTTGAATTATCCGAATTAAAAAGTTATCTAACAAGACGTACATTGTATCATTCAATCAATATCAGTTAAACCCTTTGTACTTGCTATAGAGCTAATCTAAAATTATGATCACCTGGGTGTTTTTGCTTTGTTTTCGATTTTGAGTATTGAAATATATACTTAAATATGTTGGTGATACTATATCTCATGGAGCCACATCTAGAAGGCCCGATAAATACTGTCGAAACAGTCCCATCTAGAAGGCCCGATAAATACTGTCTAAACAGTCCCATCTAGAAGGCCCGATAAATACTGTCTAAACAGTCCCATCTAGAAGGCCCGATAGATACTGTCTAAACCGATGGAAAAGGGTTGCAAGAGTGAAGCATTTTACTTTTACCCTATAAGGTTCAATTAAACCGAGTGTATATTATTTTATTGTTCGGTTGCGTTCGGTACTTCGATGGATTCTTTTCTCATTTAATATCAAGGGTCCTCTGTGGCCGAGTGGTGTAAGGCGCCGTCTCAAGATTAGTTACCTCTCATCGTTACGGTCCTAGATTCGAGTCCCGCTCGCTCCGAAAACTTTATGTTAGAAAATTTGCCATTTTCTTGCAGATGAACGGTTTTTTTATTCAGATTCACCAATACAAACTGGGTATTCTATGTATACCCTGATATTGATTGCATTACAAATGGTTTAGTTGAATCAGATATTGACGGAATAATACAATATTCTTCTTATTAAATATCATTTACATGCAGATAATTCAAAGGACTTAACGAGCCCACGAAAATGTCAACAGATATTTTACTGAAAGGTAGTACTAACGAACGTGTTATTTATTTTTACAAAAACAATCTGTGTAATTGAAACAATTCAAGAAAAGAAATTGAGCACATAAGTCAATACGGGATACATGGCCTGTTAATAACCCTAACTGACAAACTACCACTCAAGCCAGTGGTAATGGAACGTGAAGTTGTGTCATTTAACATTTAGCCCAATCAACAGATCCATGAACAACCGAGTCTGGTATATTTTTTTCTTGGTCGACGTTTGTGTTCCAAAACGACCCTTTTCTTAGATATTGGCTGAGTTGTACAAAATTATGTTAACTCTATAACACTCCTTTAGTTGAAACTTGTGTATGTTCAATATTTTTAATATTTTAAAATAATTCATATAAATTAATTACAAACAAGAAGTCAAACCCTGTGTAAAAAGTTTTGTGCTGAACAATGCATTTCATATCAAAAACAATTGGTTATAGAAGTAGAAGGACAGTCTGTTGTGATTATCAGTAAAGTAAAACCGTGCATATATCATATATCACAATTCGAAAATCCATCTTAACGTGGCTCTAAATTACAATCATGTAACAATGTTTGAAACAACTGGTTCATTATTTACTGTATCATTTTTATTGATACATTTAGTAAGTATTGCTGTTTCCATGGTATTGGATGAAACTGACATAAATCCGATAGTTTACTTAGTTAAAGAAATGTATTCTGTATATTTACGAACGACAATAGGTGCTCTCCTTTGGTGATTTTACATCACTCTCTCAACAGGTCCAGCCACGTACTTGTTTGAATTCAGGATGATACAGTGTGTTGGTTTGTTTCTGATGGTGTTATCGTTATTGTTTCTAAGTTGTTTTTATGACTTTGCACATTGATAATTTGAAAACAAAATGCTTTGTTGTAAAAATTCACCAATCATCATTCCAAGACAATAAATTGCATTGCCGTTTCCTGAATCTATATCTGCGCAAATCTATAGGTAAGGTTCCGTTTCCTTAAAGATATATTTGTGCGCTTCTAAGTCTGACATGCCGTTTCTTGAAGCAAAATGAGTGCGTGTATATATATATGTTACGAGCCGTTTCCTGGAGCTGTATTTGTGTGTTTTTTTATAAGTGACATGTCGTTTTCTGAAGGTATGTTTGTTCGTATTTATATGTAACGTGCCGTTTCCTGAAGATATTTATGTACATATTGTACATATGTGAATATATTTGTTCATTTTTGTATTTTATGAACATATAATTACTACTTTGTACATTTTTGTACCTATTCGTATTTTTTGTACATATTTGAATTATTTTGTACATATTTCTACATAAATCTACTTATTTGTACATATTTGTACATAGTTGTACATTTTTGTACACTTTTGTACACTTATCTGTGCACTCATTTGTACATATTTGTACATAATTGTACATTTTTGTACATTAACATGTACTATTTGTTCACTTATTTGTACATATTTGTCAATTTCTACACACTTATTTCTACTATTAGTACACTTATTAGTACATATTTGTACAAAGTTGTACATATTTATACATAATTGTACATATTTCTATATATTTCTATATGTCTTTCAAATGAATCATAGTGTAAGCAAAGTCATTTAATAAACTCAGTTTTGTTATAATCATCACTTGTTCTTTGTCATTGCTAAGGGCAGTTAGTTTTGTTTAAAAATGAAATACGCTTGGCTCTGTTCTAGGAAACGTGACATGTATTTTATGGTCATTACGGACATTTTTTTATTAAATTTTTTTAATTTCATGTCTAGGTTCTATGGTTGCAATAGGACATTTTATCAGTGATAACTAGCGTTCTATGGTTGCAAAAGGTCATTTTATCAGGTAAAACTAACGTTCTATGGTTGCAATAGGTCATTTTATCAGGGATAACTAGCCTTCTATGGTTCCAATAGGTCATTTTATCAGGTATAACTAGCGTTCTTTGGTTGCAATAGGACATTTTATCAGTGATAACTAGCGTTCTATGGTTGCAATATGTCATTTTATCAGGTATAACTAGCGTTCTATGGTTGCAATATGTCATTTTATCAGGTATAACTAGCGTTCTATGGTTGCAATAGGTCATTTTATCAGGGATAACTAGCGTTCTATGGTTGCAATAGGACATTTTATCTGGGATAACTAGCGTTCTATGGGTGCAATTGACTATTTTATCAGGGATAACTAGCGTTCTATGGTTGCAATAGGTCACTTTATCAGGGATAACTAGCGTTATATGGTTGCAATAGGTCATTTTATAAGGCATTACTAGCGTTGTATGGTTGCAATAGGTCATTTTATCAGGGATAACTAGCGTTCTATGATTGCAATAGATAATTTTATCAGGTATAACTAGCGTTCTATGGTTGCAATAGGTCATTTTATCAGGTAAAACTAGCGTTTTATAATTGCAATAGATCATATATTCAGGTATAACTAGCGTTCTATGGTTGCAATAGGTCATTTTATCAGGAATAACTAGCGTTCTATGGTTACAATAGGTAAATTTATCAGGTATAACTAGCGTTCTATGGTTGAAATAAGTCATTTTATCAGGTATAACTAGCGTTCTATGGTTGCAATAGGTAATTTTATCAGGTATAACTAGCGTACTATGGTTGCAATAGGACATTTTATCTGGGATAACTAGCGTTCTATGGTTGCAATAGGTCATTTTATCAGGGATAACTAGCGTTCTATGGTTCCAATATGACATTCTATCAGGGATAACTACTGTTCTATGGTTGCAATACGTCATTTTATCAAAGATAACTAGCGTTCTATTGTTGCAACAGGTCATTTTATAAGGTATTAATAGCGTTCTATAGTTACAATAGGTCATTTTATCATGTATAACTAGCGTTCTATGGTTGCAATCGGTCATTTTATCAGGGATAACTAACGTTTTATGGTTGCAATTGTTCATTTAATCAGGTATAACTAGCGTTCTATGAATGAAATTGGTCATATTATCAGGGATAACTAGCGTTCAATGGTTGAAATAGGACATTTTATCAGGGATAACTAGCGTTCTATGGTTGCAGTAGGTCATTTTATAAGACATAACTAGCGTTATATATTTGCAATATGTCATTTTATCAAGGAAAACTATCGTTCTATTTTTGCAATAGGACAATTAATAAGGAATAACTAGCGATCTATGGTTGCAATAGGTCATTTTATCAGAGATGATTAGCGTTATATGGTTGCATTAGGTCATTCTATCCGGGATAACTAGCGTTCTATGGTTGCAATAGGACATTTTATCAAGGATAACTAGCGTTCTATGGGTGCAATTGACCATTTTATCAGGGATAACTAGCATTCTATGGTTGCAATAGGTCACTTTATCAGGGATAACTAGCGTTCTATGGTTGCAATAGGCCATATTATCAGGAATAACAAGCGTTCTATGGTTGAAATATGACATTTTATCATGGATAACTACTGTTCTATAGTTGCAATAGGTCATTTTATCAGAGATAACTAGCGTTCTATGGTTGCAATAAGTCTTTTTATCAGGGATAACTAGCGTTCTATCGTTACAATAGGTAAATTTATCAGGTATAACTTGCGTTCTATGGTTGCAATAGGTCATTTTATGAGGGATAACTAACGTTCTATAGTTTCAATAAATCATTTTATCAGGGATAACTAGCGTTTTATGGTTGCAAAAGACAATTTATCAGGTATAACTAGCGTTCTTTTGTTGAAATATGCCATCTTATCAGGTATAAATAGCGTTCTATGATTGCAATAGTTCATTTTATCAGGGATAACTACAGTTCTATTGTTGCAATAGGTCATTTTATCAGATATAACCAGCGTTCTATAGTTGCAATCAGTCATTTTATCAGATATAACTAGCATTGTATGGTTGCAATAGGTCATTTTATCAGGGATAACTAGCGTTCTATGGTTGCAAAAGGACAATTTTACAGGTATAACTAGCGTATTATGGTTGAAATAGGTCATTTTATTAGGTATAACTAGCGTTCTATGGTTGCAATACGTCATTTTATCAGGGATACCTAGCGTTCTATGGTTGCAATATGTCATTTTATCAGGTATAACTAGCGTTCTATTGTTGCAATAGGTCATTTTATCAGGTATAACTATCGTTCTATGTTTACAATAGGTCATTTAATCAGGTATAACTTGCGTTCTATAATTGCAATAGGTCATTTTATCAGTTATAACTAGCGTTCTATGGTTGCAATAGGACATTTTATCAGGTATAACTAGCGTTCTATGGTTGCAATAGGTCATTTTATCAGGAATAACTAGCGTTCTACGGTTGCAATATGACATTTTGTCAGGGATAACTACTGTTCTATAGTTGGAATAGGTCATTTTATCAGAAATAACCAGCGTTCTATGGTTATAATAGGTCATTTTATCATATATAACTAACGTTCTATTGTTGTAATAGGTCATTTTAACATGGATAACTGACGTTCTATGGTTGCAATAGGACATTGTATCAGGGATAACTACCATTCTATGGGTGCAACAGATCATGTTATCAGGTATAACTAGCGTCCTGTTGTTGCAATAGGTCATTTTATCAGGTATAACTAGCGTTCTATGGTTGCAATATGTCATTTTAATAGGGATAACTAGAGTTTTATGGTTGCAATAGGTCATTTTATCAAGTATAACTAGCGTTCTATGGTTGCAATAGATCATTTTATGAGGTATAACTAGCGTTCTATGGTTGCAATAGGTCATTTTAACAGGGATTCCTAGCGTTCTTTGGTTGCAATAGGCCATTTTATCAGGGATAACTAGTGTTCTATGGTTGCAATAGATTATTTTATCAGGGATAACTAGCGTTCTATAGTAGCAATAGGTCATTTTGTCAGGTATAACTAGCGTTTTGTGATTGCAATAGGTGATTAATCAGGGATATCTAGCGTTCTATGGTTGCAATAGAACATTTATCTGGGATAACTAGCGTTCTATGATTGCAATAGGTCATTTTATCAGGGATATCTAGTGTTCAATGATTGCAATAGGACATTTTACCAGGTATAACTAGCGTTCTATGTTTGCAATAGGTCATTTTGTCAGGTATAACTAGCGTTTTGTGGTTGCAATAGGTGATTAATCAGGGATATCTAGCGTTCTATGGTTGCAATAGAACATTTATCTGGGATAACTAGCGTTCTATGGTTGCAATAGGTCATTTTATCAGGGATATCTAGCGTTCAATGATTGCAATAGGACATTTTACCAGGTATAACTAGCGTTCTATGGTTGCAATAGGTCATTTTATCAGGGAAAACTAGCGTTCTGTGGTTACAATAGGTAAATTTATCAGGTATAACTAGCGTTCTATGGTTGAAATAGGTAACTTTATGAGGTATAACTAGCATTCAATGGTTGCAATAGGTCATTTTATCAGGGATAACTAGCGTTCTATGGTTGAAATAGATCATTTTATCAGGTATAACTAGCGTTCTGTGGTTGCAATAGGTCATTTTATCACGGATATCTACATTTCTATGGTTACAATAGGTCATTTTAGTTGGAATAACTAGCGATCTATGGTTACACTAGGTCATTTTATCAGGTATAACTAGCGTTCAATGGTTGCAATAGGTCATTTTATCAGGTAAAACTAGCATTCTATGGTTGCAATAGTTCATTTTATCAGGGATAACTAGCGTTCTATGGTAGCAATAGGACATTTTATCTGGGATAACAAGCGTTCTATGGTTGCAATAGGTCATTTTATTAGGTATAACTAGCGTTCTATGGTTGCAATATGACATTTTATCAGCGATAACTACTGTTTCATGGTTGCAATAGGTCATTTTATCAGAGATAAATAGCGTGCTATGGTTGCATTAGGTCATATTATCAGATATAACTAGCGTTCTATGGTTGCAATAGGTCATTTTATCAAGTATAACTAGCGTTCTATTGTTGCAATAGGTGATTTTATCATATATAAATAACGTTCTATGGTTGCAATAGGTCATTTTAACAGGGATAACTAACGTTCTATGGTTACAATAGGACATTGTATCAATGATAACTAGAGTTATTTGTTTGCAATAGCTTACTTTATCAGGTATAACTAGCCATCTATGGTTGCAATAGGACATTTTATCAGGGATAACTAGCATTCTATGGGTGCAACAGATCATTTTATCAGGGATAACTAGCGTCCTATGGTTGCAATAGGTCATTTTATCAGATATAACTAGCGTTCTATGGTTGCAATAGGTCATTTTAATAGGAATAACTAGCGTTTTATGGTTGCAATAGACATTTTATCAAATATAACTAGCGTTCTATGGTTGCAATAGATCAATTTATGAGGTATAACTAGCGTTCTATGGTTGCAATAGGTCATTTTATCAGGGATACCTAGCGTTCTTTGGTTGCACTAGGCCTTTATATCAGGGATATCTAGTGTTCTATGGTTGCAATAGATCATTTTATCAGGGATAACTAGCGTTCTATGGTAGCAATAGTTCATTTTATCAGGTATAACTAGCGTTCTGTGGTTGCAATAGGTGATTAATCAGAGATATCTAGCGTTCTATGGTTGCAATAGAACATTTATCTGGGATAACTAGCGTTCTATGGTTGCAATAGGTCATTTTATCAGGGATATCTAGCGTTCAACGATTGCAATAGGTCATTTTACAAGGTATAACTAGCGTTCTGTGGTTACAACTGGTAAATTTATCAGGTATAACTAACGTTCTACGGTTGAAATAGGTCATTTTATCAGGGATAACTAGCGTTCTATGGTTGAAATAGATCGTTTTATCAGGGATAACTAGCGTTCTATGGTTGCAATAGGTCATTTTATCACAGATATCTAGATTTCTATGGTTGCAATAGATCATTTTAGTTGGAATAACTAGCGATCTATGGTTACAATAGGTCATTTTATCAGGTATAACTAGCGTTCAATGGTTGCAATAGTTCATTTTATCAGGTAAAACTAGCGTTCTATGGTTGCAATAGTTCATTTTATCAGGGATAACTAGCATTCTATGGTCGCAATAGGACATTTTATCTGGGATGACAAGCGTTCTATGGTTGCAATTGGTCATTTTATTAGGTATAACTAGCGTTCTATGGTTGCAATATGACATTTTATCAGGGATAACTACTGTTTTATGTTTGAAATACGTCATTTTATTAGAGATAAATAGCGTTCTATGGTTGCAACAGGTCATTTTATCAAGTATAACTAGCGTTCTATGGTTGCAATAGGTCATATTATCAGGTATAACTAGCGTTCTATGGTTGCAATAGCACATTTTATCAAGGATAACAAGCGTTCTATGGTTTCCATAGGACATTTTATCAGGGATAACTAGCGTTCTATGGTTGCAATAGGTGATTTTATCATGTATAACTAACGTTCTATGATTGCAATAGGTCATTTTAACAGGGATAACTAGCGTTCTGCGGTTGCCATAGGTCATTTTATCAAGGATAACTAGCGTTCTATGGTTGCAATAGGACATTGTATCAGTGATAACTAGCGTTCTTTGGTTGAAATAGGTTACTTAATCAGGTATAACTAGCCTTCTATGGTTGCAATAGGACAATTTATCATGGATAACTAGCATTCTATGGGTGAAAGAGAACTTTTTATCAGGGATAACTAGCGTCTTATGGCTGCAATAGGTCATTTTATCAGGTATAACTAGCGTTCTATGGTAGCAATATGTCATTTTAATAGGGATAACTAGTGTTTTATGTTTGCAATAGCTCATTTTATCAAGTATAACTTGTGTTCAATGGTTGCAATAGATCATTTTGTCAGGGATAACTAGCGTTCTATGGTTGCAATAGATCATTTTATCAATAATACCTAGCATTCTTTGGTTGCATAGGCCATTTTATCAGGGATAACTAGCGTTCTATGGTTGCAATAGGTAATTTTATCAGGGATAACTAGCGTTCTGTGGTAGCAATAGGTCACTTTATCAGGGATAACTAGCGTTCTATGGTTGAAATAGATCATTTTATCAGGGATAACTAGCGTTGTATTGTTGCAATAGGTCATTTTATCAGGGATATCTAGATTTCTATTGTTGTAATAGATCATTTTAGTAGGTATAACTTGCGTTCTATGGTTTAAATAGATCATTTTATCAGGGATAACTAGCGTTCTATGGTTGCAATAGATCATTTTATCAATAATACCTAGCATTCTTTGGTTGCATAGGCCATTTTATCCGGGATAACTAGCGTTCTATGGTTGCAATAGGTAATTTTATCAGGGATAACTAGCGTTCTGTGGTAGCAATAGGTCACTTTATCAGGGATAACTAGCGTTCTATGGTTGAAATAGATCATTTTATCAGGGATAACTAGCGTTGTATTGTTGCAATAGGTCATTTTATCAGGGATATCTAGATTTCTATTGTTGTAATAGATCATTTTAGTAGGTATAACTTGCGTTCTATGTTTTAAATAGATCATTTTATCAGGGATAACTAGCGTTCTATGGTTGCAATAGGTCATTTTATCCGGAAAAACTAGCTTTCTGTGGTTGCAATAGGTCATTTTATCAGGTTTAACTAGCGTTGTATGGTTATAATAGGTCATTTTATCAGTTATAACTTCCGTTCTATGATTGAAATACGTCATTTAATCAGGTATAACTAGAGTTCTTTGGTTGCATTAGGTCATTTTATCAGGTAGTACTAGCGTTCTATGGTTACTTTAGGTCATTTGATCAGGTATAACTAGCGTTCTATGGTTGCAATACGTCATTTTATCAGGGATAGCTCGATTTTTCTGGTTGCAATAGGTCATTTTAGTAGGTATAACTAGCGTTCTATGGTTGAAATAGGTCATTTTATCAGGTATAGCTATCGTTCTATGGTTGCAATAGGTCATTTATCAGGTAAAACTAGCGTTCTATGGTTGCAATAGGTCATTTTATCAGGGATAACTAGCGTTCTATGGTTGCAATAGGACATTTTATCTGGGATAACAAGCGTTCTGTGGTGGCAATAAGTCATTTTATTAGGTATAACTAGAGTTCTATAGTTGCAATATGACTTTTTATCAGGGATAACTACTGTTTTATGGTTGCAATAGGTCATTTTATCAGAGATAAATGGCGTTCTAAGGTTGCAATAGGTCATTTTATCAGGTATAACTAGCGTTCTATGGTTGCAATAGGTTACTTTATCAGGGACAACTAGCGTTTTATGGTTACAATATGTCATTTTATCAGGGATAACTAGCGTTCTATGGTTGCAATAGGACATTTTATCAGGGATAACTAGTGTTCTATGGTTGAAATAGGTCATTTTATTAGGTATAACTAGCGTTATATGATAGAAATATGTCATTTTATTAGGTATAACTAGCGTTTTATTGTTGCAATAAGTCATTTTATCAGGGATAACTAGAGTTTTATGGTTGGAAAAGGACAATTTATCAGGTGTAACTAGAGTTCTATTATTGAAATAGATCATTTTATCAGGTATAAATAGCGTTCTATGGTAGCAATAGGTCATTTTATCAGGGATAACTAGAGTTCTATGGCTGCAATAGGTCATTTTATCAGGTATAACTAGCGTTCTATGGTTACAATAGGTCATTTTATCAGGTATAAATTGCATTCTATGATTGCAATAGGTCATTTGATCAGGTATAACTAGCGTTCTATGGTTGCAATACGTCATTTTATCAGGGAAAGCTAGCGTTCTATGGTTGCAATATGTCATTTTATCATGTATAACTAGCGTTCTGTGGTTGCAATGGGCCATTTTATCATGTATAACTAACGTTCTATGGTTGCAATAGGCCATTTCATCAGGGATAACTAGCGTTATACGGTTACAATAGGACAGTGTATCAGTGATAACTAGCGTTCTATTGTTGCAATATGTCATTTTATCAGGTATAACTAGCGTTCTATGGTTGCAATACGTCATTTTATCAGGGAAAGCTAGCGTTCTGTAGTTGCAATAAGTCATTTTATCATGTATAACTAGCGTTCTGTGGTTGCAATAGGCCATTCTATCATGTATAACTAGCGTTCTATGGTTGCAATAGGCCATTTCATCAGCGATAACTAGCGTTATATGGTTACAATAGGACAGTGTATCAGTGATAACTAGCGTTCTATTGTTGCAATAGGTCATTTTATCAGGGATAACTAGCGTTCTATGGTTGCAATAGGTCATTTTATCAGCGATAACTAGCGTTCTATGGTTGCAATAGGTAAATTTATCAGGTAGAACTAGCGTTCTATGGTTGCAATAGGTCACTTTATCAGGTATAACTAGCGTTCTATGGTTGCAATAGGTCATTTTATCAGGGATAACTAGCTTTCTATGGTTGCAATATGTCTTTTTATCAGGTAAAGCTAGCGTTCTATCGTTATAATAGGTAAAGTAATCAGGTATAACTAACGTTCTATGGTTGCAATAGGTCATTTTATCAGGGAAAACAAGCGTTCTATGGTTGCAAAAGGACAATTTATCAGGTATAACTAGCGTTCTATTGTTGAAATAGGTCATATTATCAGGTATAAATAGCGTTCTATGGTTTCAATAGTTCGTTTTATCAGGGATAACTAGAGTTCTATGGTTGCAATAGGTCATTTTATCAGATATAACTAGCGTTCTATGGTTGCAATATGTCATTTTATCAGATATAACTAGCGTTGTATGGTTGTAATATGTCATTTTATCCCGCATAACAAGCGTTCTATGGTTGCAATAGGCCATTTTATCAGGGATAACTAGCGTTTTATGTTTGGAATAGCTCAGTTTATCAGGGTTAACTTCCGTTTTGTGGTTGCAATAGGTCATTTGATCAAAGATAATTAGCGTTAAATGGTTGTAATCGGTCATTTTATCAGTTATAACTAGCGCTCTAGCGTTGCAATAGGCCATTTTGTCAGGTATAACTAACGTTCTATGGTTGCAATAGGTCATTTTATCAGGAATAACTAGCGTTGTGTAGTGGCAATATGTCATTTTATCAGGGATAACTAGCGTTCTTTGGTTGCAATAAATCATTTTATCAGGGATAACTAGCGTTCTATATTGGCAATATGTCATTTTATCAGGGATAACTAGCGTTCAATGGTTACAATAAGTCATTTTATCAATGATTACTAGCGTTCTGTGTTTGCAATATGTCATTTTATCAGCGATAACTATCGTTCTTTGGTTGCAAGATGTCATTTTATCAGTTATAACTACCGTTTTAGTGTTGCAATAGGTCATTTTGTCAGGTGTAACTAGCTTTCTATGGTTGCAATAGATCATTTTATCAGGGATAACTTGCGTTCTGTAGTTGCAATATGTTATTTTATCAGGGATAACTAGCGTTCTTTTGTTACCATTTGTCATTTTATCAGGGATAACTATCGTTCTATGGTTGCAATAGGCCATTTTTTCAGGTATAACTAGCGTTCTATGATTGCAATAGGTCATTTTATCAGGGATAACTAACGTTCTATGATTGCAATAGGTCATTTTATCAGGGATAACTAGCGTTCTATGGTTGCAATAGGTCATTTTATCAGTGAAAACTAGTGTTATATGATTGCAATAGGCTTATTTATCAGGAATAACTAGCGTTCAGTGGTTGCAATAGGTCATTTTATCAGGGATAACTAGCGTTTTACAGTTGCAAGAGGTCATTTTATCAGGGATAACTAGCGTTCTATAGTTGCAATAGAACATTTTATATGGGATAACTAGCGTTCTATGGTTGCAATAGGTCATTTTATCAGAGATAACTAGCTTTCTATAGTTCCAATATGTCATTTTATCAGTAATAACTAGCGTTCTATGGTTGCAATAGGTCATTTTATCAGGGATAACTAGTGTTCTATGCTTAAAGTAAGTCAATTAATCAGGTAGAACTAGCGATCTATGGTTGCAGTAGGTCATTTTATCAGGTACAGCTATCGTTCTATGGTTGCAGTAGGTCATTTTATCAGGTATAACTAGCGTTGTATGGTTGCAATAGATCATTTTATCAGGGATAACTAGCGTTCTACGGTTGCAAAAGGACAATTTAACAGGTATAACTAGCGTTCTATGGTTGAAATCGTTCATGTTATCATGTATAACTAGCGTTTTATGGTTGCAATAGGTCATTTTATCAGGTATAACTAGAGTTCTATGGTTGCATTAGGTCATTTTATCATTTATAACTATAGTTCTATGGTTACCATAGGACATATTATCAGCTATAACTAGCGTTCTATGGTTGCAATACGTCATTTTATCAGGAATAACTTGCGTTCTATGGTTGCAATAAGTCATTTTATCAGGTATAACTAGCGTTTTATGGTTGCAATAGGTCATTTTATCAGGTATAACTAGCGTTGTATGGTTATAATAGGTCATTTAATCAGGTATAACTTCCGTTCTATGATTGCAATAGGTCATTTTATCAGGGATAACTAGCGTTCTATGGTTGCAATAGGACATTTTATCATGAATAACTAGCATTCTATGGTTGCAATAGGTCATTTTATCAGGAATAACTAGCGTTTTATGGTTGCAATATGACATTTTATCAGGGATAACTACTGTTCTGTAGTTGCAATAGGTCATTTATCAGAGATAACTAGTGTTCTATGGTTTTAATCGGTCATTTTATCAGGTATAACTAGCGGCCTATGGTTTCAATAGGTCATATTATCATGTATAACTTACGTTCTATGGTTGCCATAGGAAGTTTTATCATGGATAACTAGCGTTCTATAGTTGCAATATGTCATTTTATCAGGGATAATTAGCGTTCTATGGTTGCAATAGGTCATTTTATCAGGTATAACTAGCGTTCTATGGTTGCAATACGTCATTTTATAAGTAGTAACTAGCGTTCTTTTGTTGCAATACCTCAATTTATCACGTATAACTATCGTTCTATGGTTACAATAGGTCATTTAATCAGGTATAACTTGCGTTCTATGGTTGCAATAGATCATTTTATCAGGGATAACTAGCGTTCTATGGTTGCAATAGGACATTTTATCAGGGATAACAAGCGTTCTATGGTTGCAATAGGTCATTTATAAGGACCAACTAGCTTTCAATGGTTGCAATATTACATTTTGTCAGGGATAACTATTGTTCTATAGTTGCAATAGGTCATTTTATCAGAGATAACTAGCGCACTATGGTTTTAATAGGTCATTTTATCAGGTATAACTAGCGTTCTATGGTTGCAATAGGACATTTTATCAGGGATAACAAGCTTTCTATGGTTGCAATAGATCATTTTATCAGGAACAACTAACGTTCTATGGTTGCAATATTACATTTTGTCAGGGATAACTACTGTTCTATAGTTGCAATAGGTCATTTTATCAGAGATAACTAGCGTTCTATGGTTTTAATAGGTCATTTTATCAGGTATAACAAGCGTTCTATGGTTGCAATAGGTCATATTATCATGTATAACTAGCCTTTTATAGTTGCCATAAGACAATTTATCAGGGATAACTAGCGTTTTATAGTTGAAATATGTCATTTTATCAGGGATAACTAGCGTTCTATGGTTGCAATATGTCATTTTATCAGGGATAACTAGCGTTCTATGGTTGCAATAAGACATTTTATCAGGGGTAACTAGAGTTCTATGGTTGCAATAGGTCATTTTATCAGGGATAACTAGCGTTTTATGGTTGCAATAGGTCATTTTATCAGGAATAACTAGCGTTCTATGGTTGAAATATGACATTTTACCATGGATAACTACTGTTCTATAGTTGCAATATGTCATTTTATCAGAGATAACCAGCGTTCTATGGTTTTAATAGGACATTTTATCAGGGATAACTAGCGTTCTATGGTAGCAATAGGTCATTTTATCAGGAACAACTAGCGTTGTATGGTTACAATAGGTCATTTTATCATGGATAACTAGCGTTCTATTGTTAAAATAGGTAAATTTATCAGGGATAACTAGCGTTCTATGGTTGCAAGAGGTCACTTTATCAGGGATAACTTGCGTTCTATGTTTGCAATAGGTCATTTTATCAGGATAACTAGCGTTCTATGGTTGCAATAGATCATTTTATCAGAGATAACTAGCATTCTACGGTTGCAAAATGACAATTTAACAGGTATAACTAGCGTTCTATGGTTGCAATAGGTCATTTCATTAGGTATAACTAGCGTTCTATGTTTGCAATAGGTCATTAATCAGGCATAACTAGAGTTCTATGGTTGCAATAGGTCATTTTATCAGGTATTACTAGCGTTCTATTGTTACTTTAGGTCATTTGATCAGGTAAAACTAGCGTTCTATGGTTACAATAGGTCATTTTATCAGGTATAACTAGCTTTCTATGGTTACAATAGGTCATTTTATCAGGTATAACTAGCGTTCTATGGTTGCAATAGGTCATTTTATCAGGCATAACTAGCGTTCTATGGTTGCAATATTTCATTTAATCAGGTATAACTTGCGTTTTATGATTGCAATAGATCATCTTATCAGATATAACTAGCGTTCTATGATTGCAATAGGACATCAGGGATAACTAGCGTTCTATGGTTGCAATAAGTCATTTTATCAGGCATAACTAGCGTTCTATGGTTGCAATAGGACATTTTATCAGGGATAACTAGCGTTCTATGGTTGCAATATGTCATTGTATCAGGTATAACTAGCGTTCTATGGTTGCAATGATTCATTTTATCTGGTATAATAGCGTTTTATGATTGCAAAAGGTCATGTTATCAGGTATAACTAGCGTTCTATGGTTGCAATAGGTCATTTTTTCATTGAAAACTAGCGTTCTATGGTTACAATAGGTAAATTTATAATGTATAACTAGCGTTCTATGGTTGCAATAGATCATTTTATCAGGGATAACTAGCGTTTTATGGTTGAAAAAGGACAATTTATAGGTATAACTAGCGTTCTATTGTTGAAATAGGTCATCTCATCAGGTATAAATAGCGTTCTATGGTTGCAATAGGTCATTTTATCAGTGATAACTAGAGTTATATGGTTGAAATACGTCATTTTATCAGGTATAACTAGCGTTCTATGGTTACAATAGGTCATTTTATCAGGTATAACTAGCGTTCTATGGTTGCAATAGGTCATTTTATCAGGGATAACTAGCGTTCTATGGTTGCAATAGTTCATTTAATCATGTATAACTTGCGTTCTATGATTGCAATATTTCATTTTATCAGATATAACTAGCGTTCTATGATTGCAATAGGACATTTTATCAGCGATAACTAGCGTTCTATGGTTGTAATATGTCATTTCATCAGAGATAACTAGCGTTATATGGTTGCAATAGATCATTTTATCAGGGATAACTATCGTTTTATGGTTGCAATAGGTCATTTAAAAGGTATAACTAGCGTTCTATGGTTGCAATAGGTCATTTTATCAGGGATAACTAGCGTTCTTTGGTTGCAATAGGACATTTTATCAGTGATAACTAGCGTTCTATGGTTGCAATAGGACATTTTATCAGGGATACCTAGCGTTCTATTGTTGCAATAGATCATTTTATCAGGGATAACTAGCGTTTTATGGTTGCAATAGGTCATTTTTTCAGGTATAACTTGTGTGCTATGTTTGCAATAGGACATTTTATCAGGGATAACTAGCGTTTTATGGGTGCAATAAGACATTTTGTCAGGGATAACTAGCGTTCTATGGGTGCAATAGGTCATTTTATCTGAGATAACTAGCGTTCTATGGTTACAATAGGCAACTTTATCAGGACTAGCGTTCAATGGTTGCAATAGGTCATTTTATCAGGTATAACTAGTGTGCTATGTTTGCAATAGGACATTTTATCAGGGATAACTAGCGTTTTATGGGTGCAATAAGACATTTTATCAGGGATAACTAGCGTTCTATGGTTGCAATAGGTCATTTTATCTGAGATAACTAGCGTTCTATGGTTACAATAGGCCATTTTATCAGGAATAACTAGCGTTCTATTGTTGCAATAGGTCATTTTATCAGGTATAACTAGTGTGCTATGTTTGCAATAGGACATTTTATCAGGGATAACTAGCGTTTTATGTGTGCAATAAGACATTTTATCAGGGATAACTAGTGTTCTATGGGTGCAATAGGTCATTTTATCTGAGATAACTAGCGTTCTATGGTTACAATAGGTCATTTTATCAGGAATAACTAGCGTTCTATGGTTGCAATAGGTCATTTTATCAGATATAACTAGCGTTCTATGGTTGCAATAGATCATTTTATCAGGGATAACTAGCGTTCTATCTTTGCAATATGTAATTTTTTCAGGGATAAACAGCGTTCCATGGTTGCAATAGGTCATTTTATCAGGTATAACTAGCGTTCTATGGTTGCAATAGGTCATTTTATCAGGGATAACTAGCGTTCTGTGGTTCAATAGGTCATTTTATCTGGGATAACTAGCTTTCTATGGTTGCAATAGGTCATTTTATCAGGTATAACTAGCGTTCTATGATTGCAATAGGTCATTTTATCAGGTACAACAAGCGTTCTTTGGTTGCAATAGATCATTTTATCAGATATAACTAGCTATCACGACTGAGAAAGTTTCTTGCATTGTCGAGTGTGGTGGTATAATAGCCACTTATCTTTCTATATATGTATCTATCATAGCTGAGTTCTTGGTGTCAGCTGTGAAATGGTTTGCAAGTTATTTGCGGAAGAACAATGAGTCTACACAAATCGCGCTGAGGTCTAACTACATCATTAAAATTTGATATGCCTTATAGCCTGTGATTAACCTTGTGACTACTATGTTATGACTTTTAATGTAACTTTTATTTATTCCAAATACATGTATACTAAATACATGTTAAGGATATACTATTCCCAGTGGGGGTTGTGGGCACTTGACCTGAAAACGGGTACATATGTGCCTTGTAAACGTCAAAACATAGGCACAAACTCTACATTGCAGCGTAAAATTTGGTGGTCAAATCTCTACATTCAAACCAAGTATAGGGGTGGAAACCCTACATTCAAACAAATTTTATAAGGGTCAAAACTCTACATTTAATAAAACACAATAGTATAATATCTCTTATTGCTTGTACAAAAAGAGGGGTCAAAACGGCGGCACATATTTACTAACCAAGATATAGGGATTGCCACCGGATACTATCCTTGAAACTGACGTTGAAAAACTTTGTTTTATCTCTTTAAATATAATACAGGATAGTCGATATCACAGATTTAGCATTATACATTACATGAATATTTGAGTTAATTGGATGGAATGCATCGATATTTCGGCTACAGGGAAAAGGCAAATGTGGTGTGTTTAATAGTTAGTATGGTGTTTAAATCTGAATTATTATACATTCCCATATATCATATATCAAATGCATCATCCACATAATAATATATAAACAACTCCATCTTTAATAGTAAGTGTTATCTTACATTTACATGAGGAGTCCTACAATATTTCACACATCCTGATGTTTTTAATTAAATTATTAAATAATATCTATATGATAGATTATATATTGTCCTTTAGCACCAAAAATATCTAAATACTTTCATGAACGTTTATGCAGTTAGACCAGTTTTATACTAAGCTAGAAGACAGACGCATATTGTTCGGTTAAATATTAAATACTAAAGAGGGACACTTTTTTTAAGTATTTAGTGTTTTAATGTGTAACTGCAAGTGGTGAAGATTTAACAAAATAGAACCTCAAACGTAGTGATTGTAAGGAACTAGAATGGCTACTTCACTCAATATATACTTATTTAGTGTTAAACTTTAGTCTCACCCAACTACCGGTGATGCATCATTCTGTGTCTTACTATGCAAATGAAGGGTCACAGTTCACAAGACATTTTCAATCAATAAGATACACATGAAGTGTCCGAGCGTATTCTGCATTGGAGCGCGTGTTCCAGTGGTAGAGCACCGAATCCATGATCGGAGGGTCGTGGGTTCGATCCTCCGCTACGGCTATGTGTAGTGTCCTTGAGCAAGACACTTTTCCACATATGCTTTGTACTGGTTCTGCCCAGGAAGATTTCGAGCGTGATTTGTCTAAGTTGTAAGAACTTGTTTCACAATCGAAGTAAAATAAATAAGTTTAAACTAAAAACACTTTTCTCGTATTCGACAATTCGATCTAGTCTCAAACCGTTCAGTTAAATAACTCGTTTAATGATTCACGGAAGAAAGGCCACACCCGCTCCGTCTGTTCACTACGTTGTCACTTTATAACAAAAACAATCTTTGAAAATATTAAATTCAATCGCAATCTGATAAGGTAGAAAAAAAATATGTTGAACACATATAAACACTGTTTTTGGTCTAAACATATTTTTACGAGTATTAATTCAAATTTATATGGATTAGAACGGAAGATAAACTCCTTTAAATATATATACACCGTTTTCTAGCACACCACATTCCCCGAGAATGGTTGGTCAAGTTATAAATAGTAGCTTTTGGCTAATCAAACTATATGAAAGTATGACTGTGTGATAAATAATTTGACCTAAATAGTACTATTGTGTTATCGCTGCTGATGATGTTGCTTTTGCTAGTGCCGACTTTCGTTGTATTTTAATTGCAGTTGAAAATGCTGCTGCTATTCTTTTTGTTGTTATTTCTGATGCTACCATTGCTGAACTTTGCTTCTTTTTCCTTTAATACGCTGATGATAAAGTTTTAACCCACGCAGCTTAACAAGTAAATTGTTTTGATATGTTGATCATCTCACACAGGGCGATTAACTTCTAGTATATTTAAATAAAAACAAGATGGCTGCTTGTTAAAAGCATTCAATGGTAAGGTCTTATACAGGAGGTGGCAATTAGAGTGAATGAATGTGTAAGTTAGGGTTTATACGAAATGTGCTTGTTTAATGGTGTAAGATACATTAGTTGAGTGAATGTAGGAAAGATAAAAAAAACGCGCACCGGGTACTTAATACATGGGTGGTACCAAAACTCGACTAAGTTACAGCTGACACGGTCAAATTTCGGCTACAGGGAAAAGGCAAATGTGGTGTGTTTAAAAGTTAGTATGGTGTTTAAATCTGAATTATTATACATTCCCATATATCATATATCGAAAAAATGTCTTGAAAGTTACCTTATATACTTTCAAACTTATTTACTGTATTGTTCTATTGTTAAAGCAGCGGCGACCTCCTTATGGCGAATGCAATTGTTTTAAAACGTGGTCGTGACGACCTAACCAATAACAGATAATACAGAAAGCATCATGTCAATATTAAAACGTGTGGACTTGTGCAGAAAGATAGCCATTAATGCAAGTTTAAAATATAGTTCGTGTAATTCATTCCCGGAGAATGTGGCAGGTCAACCGAGCATATATGTGTATACCTGCTGATGTGTGTGTATATATGCTACCCGATTAGATTAAACTGTGGCGTGTCTAATAGGAATGAAAATGGCGACTTGTAAACATACATTTAATTCTGGTTCAGAAGAAGAAACGTTTGACCAAACATGTTCATCTTGTGACAGAAAGAACAGATCGAGAGTTGCTGTGAAGTACTGCACGGAATGCCACGAATATTACTGTTCGTCGTGTGTGGATCTACATAGCGATTTTCCTGCTTTGAGAAGTCACACATTAGTAACCAAGACAGAGTTCAATCTCAGAAGGCTTGGTCCGACACCACCGACGTTAACAGAGCGATGCCTAATTCATAACGGCCAGGTGATTGACAGGTTCTGCCACGACCACGATGTGGTAGGATGCTCGTCTTGCTTTATCATTAAACACAGGTATATACGTTTTTATACACACATATATATATATTGTAATCTTTCTCTAATATGAAGATCATCAACAATCATATACGAGTTTCTAACCGACACTCCTGACAATGGACACACAAACAGTGTGTACATCTGTAGATATGGAATACAATATAGTATCTACTTTCACTATCAAGTATAAAAGGCGGATCAAAGTTTTTTCGGTGCGGGGAGATCCATTGCTGATTTGGAAAATATCTGTTACTATGTATCTATTACGCTTTGATATGTATTAAAGGTATTACTAATGTTTGTGCACTAAAATAAGATAATGATACAGGCAGGTAAAGTAAATTCATTCATAATGGTGATAAACTTTTAAAGAATTATTATTTTATTACAACATTTAAGCTTGACATTTTACAAAAAGGTGGGAGTAGGGGTGAGGGTGAAATTATATCGTAGATTCGACAAGTATATAGTTTAGCTTTCTGTAACGATTGCATTGTAAAAAGAAGTGTCCAGCGTTTTCTACTACGTTCTAACAATCACATAGGGTGTCTAGTCTTAAGTGATTAAGAAAAACGACATTATTAAGTTCACTGCAATTGTTTCTAGTAACCAGGAATCTCATTCATCTAGAGAATTCCATAAGGAGATGGAGAATGGCATGAAGTAAAGCAGTTCGTGTAAGAAGTAGTTTAATATCGTTTCTGTTACGTAATTGGTAATGTGTAATATCACCAAGAAAGGGAGGCATAATATAGTTAATATACTCAGAGACCAAACGATTGACTGCTTTAAATATAAAGACACTAAATCAAATGAACTTATCACATATTCGTCCAATTTTAGGATACTAGTCTATAGTCTCGAACGGTTGCTCCGTCAATGTATCTAATTATATCAAAAGGATACAAAAATGAAGCAACCCGTATCTTAACAGTTTTGTATTTGTTTACATAATGAATGTGGATGGGAATCACTTAAACAAAGCAAATAAATCTAAAAGCAATGTTTCATGTATAAAGTAACTACTAACCTTGTTCCAACTTATATCAAATATGTGTTTCCTCTATTAGTAGGTTACTTATCAAATTACCCACTTGGAAATAGAAACGATATTGCTATACCAAATTGTAGACCAGCTGTTATGAAAAGTTCACGTTTACCCGTAGCTGTCAGTTATGTAATCAACTAGATCTATTTCAATTGTCAAACATAAAATACATTTTCTATATGAAAATACACATATTCGTATATTTGTAGTTTATGGATGGCAAACAATTTGTTTTTGTGCACCATGCTAGATTACGAAATAATTGCTGCAATAATGATTCATATTTTAAATCACCTTGAATTAATTCCATTTCGTAAATATAGCGACACAGCTTTTCTTAAAAACTCAATGTACACAAATGAACAAATTGTCTTGTTCGAGTCTTCCATGTTGGTTCACCCCTTAAATTTTATGTTTAAACTGTAGGAGAATGGCCGGATCTAATATTGGCAGAAGTGTGGCCTGACCCCTTTTCAAAATATATTGAAACAAGATATGTTTAAACTAAACAAAAAGCCAAAATTACAAGTGGTCTTATGGTGTATTTTGCTATTGGGGAGTTTTCATTCAATAGTCAAAATATCACAACTTGGTTGTTTCCGGAGCACCACTCAAAAACTTTAAGTGTAACTTTTTTTCACATGTCAACCTGATGGTAAATAATGGAGTATTTATTTTCAATAGTTTTCTGTTACCAAGGAAATAAATAGCAAAACATGCAAAATTCACTGTTTCACCGATCAACTTCACGAAACTTTGTACATATGTCAACCATGCGGTCTAGTAGTGCCTTCTGCAATTAGGGAGTTTCAATTTTCAGTATATTTTTGTTATCATGGAAATAAATAGCCAAAATTACGAAAATTCTCATAATTTTAAAACTGTTCAAAAAAGGAAATTTAACGAAACATTGTAACATGTCAACCTGGTGGTCTAAGCTGGCCTTTGTTATAAAGGATTTTTCAATATGTTTTTATGTTACCAGGGAAACAATTGGCCAAAATTACGAAACTATTCCTTTGCGGTGTACATCTCCAAAACGTAGATGTCTAGTAGTGCCTTTCGCTGTGAAGGCACTGAAAACATCTAAATAAATAACATACCACACTTGCTTATAACACATTAATTTTACCAGGTCGTGCAAATCTGCATATCTACAAGACGTATCGGCTGACGTGTTTAAAGGCGATGGACTGAAGAAAATGAAAACTGACCTAAATATAACCACGACAAGTATGGTAAACCTGAAGAAGTCTCGGGAAAAACTCCAGGCGCAGTTAGAAAATAACAAAATCGATACACTTAACAGTATTACAGAATTACGAATTGAGGCAAACGCCATATTAGATGATTTTGAAAAAAAAGTAATGGATAAGTTTAAATCATACAATAGCTATTTCGAGGCCGATATTGAAGCTATTGATTCCATCGTTGAAGATATAAGGAAAAGTCAGAACCAAATTGAAGCCAGTCAAATCAGAAAAACGGAAGCGTTTATATGTATGAAGATAGGCCAGGGAATATTGTCCGATGCTGAGAAACTAACAAACGAATTGAACCTTTCTATTAGCAAACTGGCGGCCATAAATGTAAAGGTTCCTCCAAGAATAAGACAACTGTTAAAAGAAATGAAAAACATCGGACTATTGCAGGAGAAAGTAAATGGAGAATTATATCAAGTCGTAGGACAACAACAGTATAACGTGAAAGTAAACGAAGATTCGGCTACTTGTCGAATAACTGGATCATGCCTCATGTGCGACGGATCATGTGTTATAGCAGACTATAGCAACAGCAAACTGAAACGGATGGATAGATCAACATACAAAGTTACTTCCCTTTGTAACCTTTCAGCAAATCCTATTGCAGTATGTGTCATCAATGCAGAAGAAGTTGCGGCGAGTTTGCAAAATAATTCCATACAGTTCGTCAGTGTTACGAATAACGCGATGGTGCCAACACAGTCTTTCAAAGTCAACACATCCTGCTGGGGAATGATGTATACCGATGATAAACTGTACATTGCAGATTCAGGCACAAATGTCTTCGTGTACAACAGGAATGGATCCCATCTTCAGACAATTTCAAAGGATGCCTCTGGGGTAAATTCGTTCCAGCATACCAGACACATCGCTTTGAGCGAAGACGGTGTCAGTATTTACGTTGCCGATGCTACTAAAGGGTTAGTTACATTTGGAAAGCAGGGGAATGTGGTTTCAACACTAAACGACAGGGAGTTAAAGGGTTTAGTAGGTGTCTGTGTAGGCAATGGTTGTATATTTGTATCAGGACATTCGTCGAACAATGTAATGCAGATTGGACCTGAGGGACGTAAAATAGGCGAAGTAATAAACTCATCAAGTGGCATAATCAATCCACTTTCGCTATGTTTCGATCATTTCAATTCAAAGCTCCTTGTTACAAAAGAAAGTGACAATCACATCACTGTGTTTGATTTGGAATGAGTTTTCAGTAGGTCTTTGAAAATGATCGTATACCTTAACAAATCAAAAAACTCGTTTATAGTGAAACTTTTTAATGGAATTATCATAGATTCAATACAATGACCTCTGCATGCTTACCATAACTTAGTACAGTTATAACTACGTTGATGTTTAATAACTATAACTATATATTGATATAATATATAAAATCTAGGAACCTAAATTTGGTGATGTGCGATCAATTACCAAAATACAATAAATCAAAACCGTTAAAATATATATGAAATATATGTTGAAACAAGGCATCATATCAGCAGCACCATCGACATTGAATTGAGTGCAGGTATATGTTTATAGGTCACCTGAGACTTTGTCTCAAGGCACCTTATGCGATCGCATTTTGTCCGTCGACGGACGTCCGTCGACCGTCGTGCTCCCGTAAACAATTGACATTTTCGACTTCTTCTCAAAAAACCGTAGGCTCAATCATAATGAAATGTTGTATGCAGCTTTGGTACCTAAGGGTGAATCAAAATTGTGAATTGCATGGTCCCTACCCCTCTGGGGCCTTTGGGGCGGGGATGAAACAGTCACAATCAAGGTAAGCTTTAAAAAAATCGTCTTACTATCGGAAGCACTGAAATCAAATGGTTACCATGATTATGGACGCATATGGGTCCTTTATAAAAATTGTGAATTGCGTGTCCCTGGAACTCATGATTTAACCTTGGGATGGGGCCTAGATAAATGAGTGTGACTATAAACAATTCACATTTTCGACTTCTCAAAAACCGTAAGGTCAGTTGTATTGAAAAGTTGTATGCAGCTTTGATACCTAAGGGTGAATCAAAATTATGAATTGCATGGTCCCCATCCCACTGGATCGGAGGACATGGGTTCGACCCTCCGCCATGGCTGTGCGTGGTGTCCTTGAGCAAGACACGGTATCCAAATATGTTTTGTACTGGTTCTACCCAGGAAGACATTGAGCGTGATTTGTCCAAGTTGTAATAACTTGTTTCACAACAAAGGTAAAACAAATAAGTTTAAAACGTTGTTTTAATGGTGTGAACACATACTACAAGTAGTTAAATCGGTAAATAAAAAGGTAAATATAATGAGACATAGCTCCACATAGGATGGTGTAACCAAGCTTAACACCAAGCTGAACCAACATCCCAATGCCGACAATTGATAGACCAGGCCTGGAAGTTTATTGGTGCCGTGCGTGGATGGGCCAAAGAAGGGGTCCGCCGCAAATTTGACTTGTTTGATGAAATAGCTTCTATGACTTCAAAGTAAACATACAATCAAAACTGTTTAATGCCGAGACTTATTGACTTTTTCTATGAAACGATACTGATCTTTATTTTTTCATTGTTTCATTATAAATATCAAATATGTTTGAGCTTAGTGCTGTAAGTCATATTTTTGTACGTTTTTTTTTTTTTTGTGTGTGAGTTTTTTTTATTATTTAGTGTTTTACAATTTCCTTCCACTTTAAGATATACTTACTTAGGATGAGAAGCTATAAAAATAAATGTGATATCAAAGTTTAGAAAATATGTTTACAGGCTGGAAAAGGTGTGCACTCGATAGTGGCTTTTTATACGTGGAACACTGAGCAGTGATTTACATTTGAAATGTTGACTATAATAATTTACGTATTGATTATGTGCGGGTTGTAAGCTAGTCTATGATGCCTTCGTAGTGCGTCTCTGAGCAACAGCATTTATGACTTTGTGTGTGTGTGTGTGTGTGTGTGTGTGTGAGAGAGAGAGAGAGAGAGAGAGAGAGAGAGAGAGAGAGAGACCTGATTATGTCGTTTTACTCCATTTGAAAACGAGAAACGGTGTTGTAAATTTTAATTTTATGTTGTCATGCATGTGTTAGTGGTCACCTCTATTAAGAAACGAATTGTCTTAAACGGACACATGTCCCCTTTAATTTATAGTTTTAGTTATTAAGTAACCGGTAACAAGCAGCCACATGCCTCGCGGGGTCATTTTTGCTCTTTCCCTTTAGTAGCTACTTCAGTCAGGCTTGACTGTACAATAAATCGCAATTCATAGAATTGCAGATAATACTAGTAGTATGTAAAACAACACATGTTTAAGTAAATATGACCGCAGATAATACTAGTAGTATGTAAAACAACACCTGTTTAAGTAAATATGACCGCAGATAATACTAGTAGTATGTAAAACAACACATGTTTAAGTAAATATGATTTTTATTAAAATTCATGAAAACAGTTCTCATATTAACAAAGAATGTACAGTATTTAAGCATTGTTATATCAGATTTTTCTACTTGCTAGACGTTTTTTAAATAAGTTATTACAGAAAAAAATATAGATTGCCGTTTGATCAATTCCTGTTTTAAATATTCAGTAGTTAAACGACATATTTCTAAAGACATGTAAGAAGAACCTCGAGATTCAATGAGCCTGCCACTCGACATAATAAATGTTTAAAACCAAACGAACCAATCTTCTGACCTGACAAAACTGATAGAATATGTGTAAGCAGGCATAGTAAATAGTGTTTATTGTGCAACAAAATGAAATCTTAATATTAAATTTTTTTAAATTCTTGCACTTCAGAGGCAGTATGTTTTAAGGCAGTTTTTTAAAGACACAAGTTTGCAGAAATGAGTGTTTTGCGTACTGATCACATTTCATTCAGAAAGTATTGAAAATAAAAAGCATTATAGAAGTTTTGGTGGGGTTGGTGTTTCTCTTTTGTTTTCCAAAGTCTCTTAAACAATATATCATCTGACATGTCACTACTGAAATCAATTGTCAAAATAACAGTCACAATGTTGTTATATTACTTAATGATCTGACCTGTGTTGTCAATCAAACAAGTCGATATTCTAATCAGCGATCGATATTTGTTCCAGAACCGCCATTTCCTTAGACAAGCTGACGATGTATAAGTGAACATCACATGGTATTCACAAGGACAAACAACGCCACGTGGTTAGTGTGCGGAGCGATTGTCGTTCCTGCGTCAGGTCAATTGATCATGTTATGTTAACAGTTCAACAAAGTCATTTCGTACCACGTTGATATTATAACTATTTTCAGTTTTAGTTTGTCCGACTTTGTCTGTTCAACATGCTAAAACATATTTGCATACTTCTCATTCAATACTTTACATTTATGATTAATGAGACTTGTAGTGGAGTGTTTAGAAGGAGAGGACCGAACCCCCATAAAGATGTATTGACAAAGTTACGCTGTTGGCTGATCGATCAGCGCTATGTATGTTCATTATAAATTCATCTGACACATCCTGGCCTTAATTTGAATCAATGCTAACATTTCTTTCTCTAGATTTATTTTAAAACGCTAAGCCTATTTAAACCGACTTAATTCCAGACCAAAATAAACAAGATAGAGAAAAACGTTGTTTTCAGCGAAATGTAATTTATATTTCATTGTGTCAGAGAGTAGTGTCACAAGATATCATGTCATGTATGGGCATGTTTACGAGTGAATATAAAATTAATATTTCGCTGAAAATATCATTTTTTCATTAATGATAAAACAAATATAGTTTATAATTTCATTATTTAACAGTGGCATTATCAAATATGAGAGAATAACTGTAATTCATTAAAAACCATAAACAAGCTTTATTCATAGTCTTTGACAAATGTTATATTCAACATATAGAATGAATATTGGATGAATGATAATATTAGTCATAGAAGGAGAATTCGATTAATAAATAAAACTAAGCATAAGAATCGAAAGTTCGTATCATGTATACAGATATGAACTTTTGACCCTTGATCCTTGACAATTACGCATATATTACAATATGTAACACTGTGACAAACATTTGTCAAGAATATATCACATTTTCGCTCATTCATATGTGTGTGTATGTAAGAAGAAAAATTATAACAAAATATTGTGTTTATTTATATCACAGAGTGTACCCGGCGATGACTTCGGTGTTGTTTTTCTTTCATCACGGTGTTCGTGAGAACAAGTGTGCATGATAATATCCAAGTAAGTTTTGTAAAGCATCCCGGCATTCTGCAAAATACAAAAATTAGAAATACGTATAGTATTTATTTAATAAGTATTTGAATATAATAAAACTAAATAAACGTGTTGTATTTGTGTATTTATTAAATATTTTAACAGAAAATGCATTACTGCACAAGGTGACCGTAAAATTTAAAGAAAAAAAGTTGATTCTAAACAAACGAAATATTCTCGTCTGCTCACTTTCTACTTATCATTGTATATATTACCAACTAAAGACATAAAGCACGCATTCAAGAAATTTATATACCAAATATATAGAATCAATAAACAATAAACATAAATCGCTCACAAACAAAGTTGAATTTATAATTTAAAGGGGGATATGTGTTTATTTATGACGATTTATACCGTCACCATTCCTACAAACGGAACGTACACCCTGAATATAAATATTAAATTTACCGATTTATCAAAAACAATTTTATATCGCCCAAATTTTGAGACTGCTTTAAAACTTGAAAAAGAAAAAGAACCACAAAAAAAAAGAATAAAATATTGTATCATTCAAATCTTGGAACTATATCACCAGTGTTTCCAGCGTTGCATGTTGAAAGCAGGGTGTTTATAAACATTTGTATGGTTCATTCTAATACGCATTCTAATACGCATTCAACAACTAATTGATCCGAATGGTGAAATATAATCAAAATACTTTTGGCAGAGTATGTGCTGACCCCTAACCTGAAAATTGGGACCCCCCCCCCCCCCCCCCCCCCCCCGCCTGATACCTCACGCAATAATAAAGGTCATTGTTGCTAAAGAATTTGAAAAAAGGATGAGGTAATGACAAAATATGTTTCTTGTAATTTACTTTATACTAATTTATTCTAGCTCGATTGCAATGAAAGCTCAGAATTTATATAGAGTCTGCTTCCTAGGTAGAACCAATGTTGAGTGTTTTTATATGAGAGGTATCGGGAAGGGCTTGGAATCGAACCCGCACCATCTGGCATGAGAGGCCAACACTATCCACAACATTACCGACCGGCTTTTAATATCTGATACTGTATACATTACAAATTCAAAATCGCTGAGCTGATCTACATGTCTCATTCAATACATTTAGCAAATGGTTAAACGATTAAACAAACATTAATAAAACATATATGTACATAGCAGAATATATTAAGTTATTTGAAAATAAAAAGATAACCAACGGCAATAAACAATGTGCGTGTGTCTAACGAACGATAACTCTGAGGTTGTCAGGAAGTCAACTGGCTATACGACGGAAAGATTAACACAAAACAGCATAAACCAAGGTAAATGATTGGTACAATAGCTAGTTAACATAAATAGCGCAATACAAAGTTATGGCTGAACACGTTATAGTTTATACCATGGATAGTGGGGCATAAAACAGCACATGGTGAAGTTCTGGGCATGTTCAACCTTATCGCTAGATATATATTGTTTACCTTGAGCACATTGGTATAAATCATAAATTATGGCCATTTATGGCCTTGTTTTTAAATTGATATTTTATACAACGGGCAGATGGACATTGACCAGTACAATGTAGAGTTATGGACATATTTAGTTTATACAAATTTCTTTTAGATTGCGATGAAAGCTCAGAGCTTATATGAACCGCTCTCGAGTCCGCTTCCTGGGTAGAACCAGTACTGAGTGTTGTTTTATGAGATGCACCGGGTCGACCATATTTGACCTTGTCTTTAAATTCATATTTTTTTAACTTGGGCAGATGGGCATGGACCTGTATAGCGTAAATATATAACCATATTTGACCTTGTCTTTAAATTCATATTTTTTTAACTTGGGCAGATGGGCATGGACCTGTATAGCGTAAATATATAACCATATTTGACCTTGTCTTTTAATTCATATTTTATAACTCGGGCAAATGCATGGACCTATATAGGGTAAATATGTAACCATATTAAACATTGTCTTTAAATTCATATTCTATAATATGGGAAGATGGGCATGTACTTATATAGGGTAAAGTTATAACCATATTTGACCTTGTCTTTAAATTCATTTTTTTTAACTTGAGCAGATGGACATGGACCTGTATAGCGTAAATATATAACCATATTTGACCTTGCCTTTAAATTCATATTTTATAACTCGGGCAAATGCATGGACCTATATAGTGTAAATATGTAACCATATTTGACATTGTCTTTAAATTCATATTCTATAATATGGGAAGATGGGTATGTACCTATATAGGGTAAAGTTATAACCATATTTGACCTTGTCTTTAAATTCATATTTTATAACTCGGGCAGATGTGCATGGACCTGTATAGGGTAAAGTTATTGCTATAGTTGGTCTTGTTTTTATATTTATACTTGATACCATGGACAGATTGGCATAGACCAGTATAGGGTAAATTTATTGTCATAGTTTGCTTTGTTTTTATATTTAATATTTGATACCGTGGTTGCTTGGGCAAGGACCAGTACAGGGTAAAGTTATGATCATATTTGACTTTGGTTTTAAAGTTATAGTTTATACCACGCATTTATGAACATAAAGTACTACAAGATGGCCTTGTCATAATCTTTATATTTTACACCATTTAAAAATAACCTTAATATCGCCTAAGATAAAGCCCTGGGTCTTCTTGTCGGGTTTGTTATCTTTAACGCCATAAACTGCACGTAAACTACACTAAATTATGTTTGTACGACAAATTGCAAATAATGCCAATAAATTTACAACTTAATCGTTGGCAAAAACTATTTCAAAGTAAACACGGGAGTGTGTATTACATAGCTGGCGGGTGTCAAACAAGGTTACATATTTACCCAAACAAAACAAATGTTATCTTGGTGTATGCCAGAGTCATGCATTTAAAGCAGAATTAATGTTTATTCTAACTAAACGTTATTTATACCATGGGCTCTAGAGAGGTTCTATTAAAAGAAAATTCAACTTTGTGGTGATGTTTCTCATATATTACTTGTTGCGTGTAATGGTATTGTTAAGATAAGAAAACCGCAGCGGTGGTCTAGTGGTAGAGCGTCTTTGGAAGGTCTTTGGTTTGATCCCAGGTCTGGTCAATCTGAATACTTGATTAAAGATGCTAGAATCATCCCCGCTTGGCTTTGGGGATATATCTAGGTATGGTCAGAATAATGTGATAGAGTGGAGTAGCATACCGTCCTTATGTCTGTGGCATTATACTCCAGTGTGGTAACGTTTAGAATACTGTCTCAAGTAGTCATTATCGCGATAAGACTGAAAAGGTATGCAACAACAACAACAACAACATAAATATGCTACTCGCGATGTCCACGAAAATATTGTTTTCTCAATGTTATTATTTCTGCAATGACATCACAGAGGTCATTAAGTATTTACTATATCTAATTAGAACCGCTGCAGTGCTGGGAGCTGAGGTAGATATGTCGCTGTATATTATGAAAAAGAAAACATATTAACCAAGTCTACTATTTTCTTTTCTATCAGATATTGTGTATTAAGAAATAGTATTGTAAAAGCAGAGATAATTTAGCAGATGTGGCCCAGGTTCAAGCTCCCAGACGGTGATATTGTTACTGGGCGTTCGAAGATGATGGTTCCTGTTGAAGTTCTTCTGTACTTATAGTTATACTCAGTTATTTTAGCTCAATTTCGATGACAATTTAAATATTATCTGAACTGCTCTTGACTCCACTTCCTGGATATAATCAGCACTGAGCGTTGTTGTTGTTTTATGAGAAATAAAATCGAGCTAGGAATCGAAACCGCAACCTCTAGTTTTAGCGTCCAACACTATTTCCACTATCCTACCAACCTGCTTAAATATTATGTGTGTTGTTTATGTTTTTGCGGTCGACGTGTCCATCGAATGGTACGTCTGCTGTTGAAAATGTACATGTGTGTATATTTTATCGCATACGTGTGATTATTGAGTATATCTATACAGTCAATGTAGGACAGGCATAGAATTCCCTGCCTTTATCAGTGGGTGTTAAAAGACCTGATACGGGAAATATCAGGTTCTATATATAGACCGATGTGGAGAACTTATACTGCAATGACAAGAACCGGATGTGAAAGGAATACATGTTATACAATCAAACCCGTGTTAAGCAGCAAGTCAAAGAAAGGAGCAAAGGTGACCTTTTAAGACAGGTCATTGCTTAATACAGGTGTTTGCTCTCAAAGCATAGGAAACTAAGAAAGAGCAAATGTGACTCCTTAAAACAAGTTGCTGCTTAATTGAGGTGACAGCTTTCACAGGTTTGACTATTTATACTGTATTTTATGAACATAATTTGACATGTTAAAGGACATGCTACGCTGGACTTTTAAAAAAAAACACACAGGGTTTAGTATCACCTCGCATACCTGCACGTATAACGACAATCCAATATCCAGTAATGAATACCAATGAGATATTAATCGTTACCTGATAAACAACGATCACCTGATCTATATATGCTGTTTAAAAGAATCCGTTACACGATTGGCAGATATCTCTAAATAATTAATTTGCTTAATTAAATTGGAACAATACGCTGTAACTACGTTAGACTAGAATGTGCAAGACCTACTTGAAGGATCAACTACTCCGTGTATCTGCATACATGTCTGTAATTAGGCATCATTACATATGATACACAGCAGTATGAAAAACTACAATTTAAGCAAATATTTGTTTTGAAAATATTTTCATTACTCAGCATATAATTATATGAAAAATCTGGTGTTTATTTTGTGAGGTGGAGCGGCGGGGGTCGTGGACGGTTTTTTTTGTTAGGGTGGGGTGGCGGCGGGTTTCATGCAGAGAAACTAATTTACGTCTACAGCGTTTGTTTCGAATCTTTCCTTAATTTAAAATTATTGGAGTTGCGTATAATCAATGCTGGATGTATATATAGGACTTTCATTTAAAATTAGACGCCGTTAACTGTGTTTATAAATCCGTACTGAGATCATAAATGTATATATTCTTTATTTTCTCCAATAACGAAGTAAAATATATGAGTTATTATAACATAACAAACATGACTATGAACAGCAACAAATCACATATAAAGAGAAATGATTTTTAAATAGGGTAAAACATAAAGGAAAATTACTTAACAATCGAGTTACGAACACGCACAAATTCACACAACCACATACAAAACCGTGATTAGGTACCAAATTATTTTTTTTATATTTGTGACGTTTTTATGACATTTGTGACCATCGTCATTTAGCCAGATGCCAGTTTCACATATGTGGAACGATTTTATGTATTGGGTAAAATAATTTCACATTTCTATGACCATTTACACATGTATGACCATTTTCCATATTTGTGACCATTTTCTCATTTGTGACACTTTTGACATCTGTTACCTTTTTAACATTTGTTACCATTTTCACATTTGTGATTATTTTCACATTAGTGATCATTTTCACATGTATGTCCATTTTCCACATTATTGACCATTTTCACATTTGTGACACATTTCACATTTGTTACCATTTTCACATTAGTGATCATTTTCACATGTATGACCATTTCAGCATTTGTGACAATTTTCTCATTTGTGACCATTTTCCCATTTCTGACCAATTTCACATTTTGGTGGGTCCTACATGTATGTTTTGCACTAATAATTAGTCCATGTATTGGTCATCTGTTAGTCTTTGTTTGCATAAAAATGACGTTAACTAGTCAAGCAAATCTACGTAATAAATATATTTTCGTTGTCATGGTGACTGTGTTCTTTGAATGATCTGTCTCCTGTTTCCAATTACCATTTGTCCGTAAGGGCGGTGTCTTCAGAGCAAACAATCTCAATAAAGCAAGTCTTTCAATGTTTCGTAATGCCTTTGTCAATATTTATTATATTGATTCAAACACATTTCATTGTGTGTATTACACAATGCAACGTTTTTGTATACAATATAAATAGATTGGGGTTTTACGGCGTACCAACACGTTGTCGATTATTCGACGCAAACAGCAAGGAAGATTCCAGGTTCACTGTACACGTATTTCAAGGTAACGGCAGTACTTGGAGTTAACAGCAGCATGTTACAGGTATGACAGAATAAGGTGTCTCTCAGAGGATGTTGCAGTATGTTTTAATGGGTCTTAAATACATGTCCAACACATTTCAGGTAATATCAAGTTTAATTGGTGGAGCAAGACATCAAACTGAATATTTGCAGAACCATCGTCCTGCAGCAAGAACTAGTAACTGGCAAAATTTCTCACATAAAGTTTTTGGACCGAGAGGGCCTCGAACCTACGGCCTTAGCGGCGAGAGGTAAATGATCTTGAGACGGCGTTTTAGACCTCTCGGCCACAGAGGGTCATTCCACCTCCTGCATGATTGAAAGAAAATAATTATAATTAAATAAAGTAGTGTGTTTTCTTACATGAAAATTGTCCTAATGTCTATGTCCGCTATTCGGCCGGCTGTTCTTCTCCTTTTACTTCCTCATCTTTAGTCGAATCTTTTGTGGTACCTTTAGTCTCTGCTGGTGTTTCCTCACCTGTAGAAATTAGAAGAATCCTCATGTACCATTTATTTTTGATTCAGTAGTTTGGTTTTGGGGGGTTTGTAGAGTTACTTTAAAACGTTGGACTGCAACGTCGAAAAATAGAATTAAAGGCGCTATGTGTGATTCAACTTGTTAGAATATTTTGGAAAGTTTCTTTACGTTTTTAACTTATCCATCTGAACCATTTACAGTCAAGCATGTGTTAGTGGTCATCACTTTAAAGCAACTACATGTCTTAAGCAGTCGTATTTTCTATTTGCCATTTTAAAAGTTTCAGTTTTAATCTTATATTGAGCAGCCACCTGCCTTAAGTGGTCATTTCTGCCTTCTCACTTGAATGACTGCTAAGGACAGTGGTGACAGTTTAAAATTAGTATGCATCAATACTTGCTCTACACGTCAGTAATACCATTCCCAAACAATGTCAACCTCTGTCAGAATGGAGGGACTCGTATTTAGATTAAAAACTTCATTTTTAACTGAACAGTCAGTACAATTTTGATAAAATCTATTGTTAAAGATAACTTATGGAAGCTATTTGGTAAAGTTATTGTGACTTTCAGATGATGTAGACTTTCAAGTATTTACTTGTTTATATGTAACCAAGGGTGGATTCAAGGGTGACGCATATCCACATTAAAGTTCGGGGTTATTTTCACATAGATCTATTTTATTCAAACTTATATTTCCGTGGACGTCATTGCTCCAAATGTGCTCCCTTCCCCAAGAATATTCATGGATCCGTCCGTGGTAACTAAAGTGATCGGGTGGACGGGATATCTCGACAGTAGACTGTGATAAATACAATGTCAAGAGGGTGGTGTCACCGTATCTGGTTACTATTGTTTCCTAACAAGCGGGTGTGATACGCTGATATTCTGAGGGTCTTTACATGGAGTATCTTATTGTTAACGATACTTCACGAGGTGCTTCGAAATCACCTTGTGATAAACGACAACTATTGAGAGTACCTTATTGTTAACGATATTTCAAGAGGAGCTTCGAAATGGCCTTGTGATAAACGACAACTATTGAACTATGGAACTGATGATTAATGTACTGACATGTTTGTGTTAATGCAATACACTTTGGACAAGAAATGTTCTCATGTTGTTTTTTTATATAGCTTTCTTCAATTCGTTTATGCTTATTTTTTTAAAATTAATCAATCGTCTGATACGTTTCGTTTCTAAATGTTATCACTTCGTCAGATCTCTTTCCATATAAGTTTATTTTAGTAGTGTTTTTTTTTCAGTTTACTTTATTTTTAGTTCCGTGTGACCTGGTGGGGATTTGAACGCATGACAATCAGACGAGTTACCGACTGAGTTAACCTGGCCCAGTCTGAAAAATGTTAAGAAAAGCAATCATTTAAGTTTTTATTTTCACATAATGGTATAAGTACGTCACAAGGCATGATTTAATGATCGGATCCAGTCTTCATTTGAATCAATAACTTATTGATTCTTTCAATTAAGCGGTTCGCTTAAATACATTATCAATTACGAGCAAGTGTGCATAAATGGGACTGTGAAATATTACATCATTATTAAAGGTTCACTGATAATTTTAACAAT
The DNA here is from genome assembly GCA_029582155.1 of Panopea generosa. NCBI lineage: Eukaryota > Metazoa > Mollusca > Bivalvia > Adapedonta > Hiatellidae > Panopea > Panopea generosa. The sequence goes on along the minus strand of CM055901.1, from coordinate 10,031,231 downwards.
AGTCAAAAATACCGCGAAACATGTCAAGAATAATACATCGATCGAATAGAAAACTGGCATTGCTCATGCACTGATATGCAATTAAATATGGACTGCATTATTATTTATTTAAGTATTATGCTGTTATTTTGAGAGTTGTTCTATCTATAATTGATTAATATCGGGTGTCCGGAAAACAAAGTCAATAGGGAAAACGTCATAATTGTAAATCTTTAATTATAAACAACCAGGCAAAGAAGATTTGCCAATGGTGCTGGTATCCACGGTGACCTGTCGGTAACTATGGCAGTTGGTTGGTAACAGGAGTAGCTACCATCGCTGGTACCAAAATGGCTGACCCTGGTATCCAAATATAGTTAAAGACCTCACCTATATTGTCGATATAGCTTTGATCTCAGCAATAAAAACTTGCACATTTATATCAAACATCATTTTTTATGGATACTCTGTGCAATAACTTTTATTGTATTTTGTCTCTCTACTGTATTTTTTTTTTTAATTTTGTTAACCAAATGCTTAATGGCGGTCTGCGATAAAGTCACTCATTGGCTAGTATCGGATTAGGCTAAAACATTGACGAATAAAACGGAAAATACCGATCTATGTATTTACGAATTTCTCGTAAATAGGATAAACTACATGGACGGACTCAACCATTATCTACGAATGATATCTTCCATTTTATATCCAATTCACTTTCCCTCATTTACTGAACAGAACGTTAAAGGTGGTGTATCTTTAACTCATATTTTTTTTAAAACCATATTGACATGAGTCCCCCGTATGTATTGTATTGTTTGATGATATACTTATATGAAATCAATCAAATATAATGTTCTGTTCTGTTCCTATAAACAGGTAGGTAGTGGGATCTTCACGCAATATATGCCCGCCATGCAATATATGCGCATTGTCTACTGGTAGAGCACCGAACCGAGAATATGGGGTTCAGGGGTTCAAGTCTCTTCAACAACCAGATAAAGTGTCTTGTTCGTGGACACTTTATCTGGTTGTTGAAGAGACTTGATCTAAGTAAGAAGACAAGGAACGAGATTAAAATAAAGGTAACAACTTGTTTTTTCACAGTCAATGTAAAATAAATAGGTTTGAACAGTATACGCCTATCTCCGTAACTAAGGTGGTAAGTATTTCTAAACTCGATATTAGATGTAGATTAAGCAATTTTTTATCAGTTTTCACTTATTGATAATGTAATCCTGCTACAATTTTTTTATGTTTTTTTGTTTATATTTTTTACTTCAGATAAACGAGAGATTAACGAGATACTTGAAGTATGAAAAATGTCCTAAACGAAAAGGTTTTGAAATGTGATTTAATATAACATCGATACACACTACACCTTTATTCTCAAATACAAAGAGCATGTAAAGGAAATGTGATAGCCTGTTTAACATTAAAAAATAACACAGAGTGTCATATTTAATTGCTTTTAAAGATTTTTTCACAAATACTAACTGGTTTTATTTTACGATTTTAACATAGCAGTAAAGTGTAAACCTTAACCAAATGGTCAAATAAACTGATGGTTCATTTTAAACTCAAGCAAATCTGGCAAATAAATCATCTTGAAGTCATTATAAAAAAAATATGCTTTAGATATTTTTTTCTGATTTAAGATATCCATGTGGCGGAGTCTGTTACATGGCAGCACATTTGAGCACGTTGATTAGTCAGATTGATTGATTGATTGATTGATTGATTGATTGATTGATTGAATGAATATTTAGCGTCATTTTTATGCCATCGAGGGCTAACAGACGATCAGTTAACCTAACCACTGTTTCCTGGGATTAACCAGTACTCGAGCACACCCCATCTTCGCAAGTAACTGATAACTTTCCCACTTGAATCAGTGGTGAGAGACGAATGATAATGAGACACAATGTCGTATATCAATCATCACGGAGACTGTTGCCGGGCGGGGATTCGAACTCACGACCCCTGGATGTATAGTCAGACGCGTAACCGACTGAGCTGATCGGGCCCGGCTTGATTAGTCAGTTGGACAGGGAAGTTTAAATTACGTCGTAGTTTAGTCATTGTCGGATACCCACGTGTAATCTGTTCCGATACTCTGCAATTAAATATAGGTGTTAACCCACCATTGATTTTTGTTCTTTATTCTATAGTAAATAATAAAAGTTTGAAGGCTTTTCATTCATAGAGAACCCCAAATGAAAGAAGTGAAAACTACATTTTATTGTTTGTCAATCTCTGCACTATCAAAATATGATGAGAAAAGTAGGGGTCATGTGTCATATAAGAGATTTTTATCTGCTCAGTGTGTTCACTGGTGACAAAGTGAAAGTAGACTTCCAAAATCATGTATTCATACCCCAATTTTCAAGCATCAATTATTTTTTTCTAAATTCACAGTTCAAACATGACAATGCTATTAAAATGTTCAAAATACATCAATAATGCCATTCAAATAAAAAATGAGCATTAAAATAAGGAAAATGCATTTTTAAAGGAGAAGAAATGAGGATTATTTATAACCGCCATCATGCGACTACCCCACGGAATCACTTCCTTTTTGCAATGGTGGTACTATGCCTATAGAGAGTATCGGACTTGACACCCGGGGTATCCGACGATGTAGTTTAGTTAGCGCTTAATTATTTTGAATTGCGGGACTGGCATATAATTCCCTGTCTTTATCATTCGGGGTTAATAAAACTGATTCGGGAGATATCAGATTATATATATAGACCGTACCGCAATGGCATGAACCGGATGCGGAAGGAATAGACTGCCATTTTCAACACATTAAATGTTATACAGTCAAACCTGTGTTAAGTAACCAGTAAAGAACATAGCGATCATGACCTTTTAAGACAAGTTGTTGCTTAATACAGGTTATTTTGCTCCGAAAGCCTATAAAAGGAAAATAGCAAAGGAGGCTGCTTAAGACAAGTAGCTGCTTAATAGAGGTGACCACTTGCACAGGTTTCATTGTATATGTCATTCAGTTTTGTCGTTAGTGCAAAGCCAGTTGTTCAAAGCTTGGTTAGCTTAACCCTGGGTTAAGCGAAATTTTCAAATCACAATATTTTTAGATATACAACTTTTTAGGTGATTATTTTATTGAACATTATGAAAATATGCCATATTGTTTCTAAAAATGCATTTTAATTGCCGTACAATCATTAAGTATAGAAAATATTGAAGTTACAAATTTTCACTTAACCCCTGGTTAATCTAACCAAGCTTTGAACAACTGGGCCCAGGTAGAAACTCTGCCCTTCCGTAAGTAACTGGCAAAATGTCTTAAATAAAGCTCTTAAACCGAGCCGGGCTCAGCCGTAAAAGCTGGAACCAGCATGTTGGGCCACTCTGCAACGAAGGATCCGCTTTGCATTCCAAAAGTAACCCACGTGTTATAATAACATATAAATGGGGTATTTTTAAAGATAAGTAATAAGTATAGAATTAGAATATGTTTTTTTGGTATTTGATTTCAGTGGCGTTTTAATCCATTTTACCTCGATCAATGCCAATTATAGCACGGATGGCTATCACACTACGTGTATCGACGAATCGTATCTTTGATTGAGATCAGAAACTTGCCTGCACTTATTTAATAGCTTTAAACCTGTAAAGCGCACGAAACAAGGTAAAGTATATCGAATTGATTATTTATCAAATATTGTTTTCCCATTCAGTTCAGTTTGTGAGATTTGCCCAAACCGATTTTTGCACATTTTTTAGTGAATTGAGCCACACCGGCAACTAAATAGTTCAACTTTAGCTTATCTGCTGAGTTTCAAACAAAGAAGTGAAACAAAAATTGATTCCGTTCAAATTGCTTCTCTTTTTTTTTTCTTTTTTTTTTATCGGAAAACAAAGATCAATGAAAGTTTGTTGATTTCCATCCAGGTATTATTAAAAGCATGTGATTGACAACGGATGGGTTGAAAGCATACCAAGTATGCGTACGTTGGTATATATTATTGAAGCAATTGTCTTGACAACATACCGACTTTTTACACTTAAAACATTTAGGAATATTTAAACAGTGTTTCCTACATCTCGAATGAATGTGATAATATATTTTTGGTCCAGGTTGTCATGGCTACTTGAAAACAATGAAAACTTCAATATATTCTATTACTGCAATTCAGAGTACACAAAATTTGAAAATATAAATAAAAATATATATATATTTCCATGAAAAACTACAATCTGAAAACGACTGCATCAGTTAGACGTTAGTTTGATATGCGTGTTTCGATATTCAAGCGTGTGACTCTTCAGCACCGGAGGTTAGAAAGGTTACATTCAGTGTACGTTCCATGTTAAATATCGAACGACAAAATTCGTTTATCAACCTAAAATCGGTCTTTTCCCCCAGAACTGCACAGTAACTAACGAATTTCAAAGGCCATGTCATATAATATAAATTCTTCCGCTCGGTATTTGACACATGATATAATACACTCTATCCAAAATAGTTAGTTTGTGCAATTCAAAGCTCAAATAATTTGAACAAATCACGAAAGAAATACATAAACTTGAAATAGTATTTTTGCTGTCACCGGTATACATATAGAAATATGAATATATAAAATATAATTACATTATTGAATGACCGTTGTTATATGAGTAAGGCATTTCGTCTCTTAATGTTTTTTGTAAAACAAAAAGATAAAGCAATCAACATTGTCTTAACATGCAGTCTTCCTTTAAAGGTTTATTAAAGGTTTAAATTTATAATCATAAGCTATGAGAGAAGATCTTACCTTTTGTCGCCGGTTCATTATTTTCACTCGACGATGGCTTGGCCTGATCAGAGGTATTTGCACTTTTACTCCCTTCGCAACCCATTTTGAATATATTTACAAAGAAAAAATAACCTGCCAATTAGTTAAAGTAGATAATCAAGTATGATTTGATTGTCAAGCGTATTATCCGCTTCTATAAAATTGTAAAATCTTGAACAATACAAATATCGGGTTTTATTGTAACCGAAGTGACTCCAAGCCAGATAAGCACAATATTTCGCCAAGATACGACGCGAAAGACAAAATGTTGAATCTTTAACGTGTGTATGTGTGTGTGTTTAATGTGAACCACAGCTCGCTGGATTATCAATGTTGGAGTGACACAGACTGAAGCGGGATAAATACAATACCCATACACATCCCTTGTTTATTTCTGTGTTTAGAGTAGTCAAGGAGACGACACCTCGGGATCTCCTTGAACGACGTTTATCATACGCTTAGTATGTATCAAACAATATAGAATTATTAATATAGACTCGTTCATCATTTGTGCAAATTTAATAAATTTTGCACAAAGGCTTTTGTTTATAATCCCCCTAACAATGCTCGTCTGATTACCCTTATTATGGCTCTGTATGGGCGCTGTATGGGCATAGGTTCACCATGAGGCAATATAATTAACAGAAAGCCGAGTGAGTTGGCGACGCCTTGTCAGACTTAGGCACGGGAAAGAAAGAACACGTGTTATTTTCAATATTGTTAATATTGACAACTAAATTAAACATTAATGTTCATATCTCCAATTCGGTTTTTGAAATTGTCGATGTTATCTTTATATAATCTTTATATGGCAAAAAAAATGTTCAGTGCTATATTTTATCAGACTCGGATACAAAAGCGACGTTTTAAGGAGTATACCGTATTCTCCGAATAAACGCCCCTCGGGGACGATGCAGTTCTCAAAATGGGGGGTTTTGTGGATTTATATATTTTTTGTTTAATTGTTATACAAACAATAAAGTGTTTTTTTCTCTCTTTTTTGGACCAAAATTGTGGGGTGGTGTCTTTATTAGAGGGAGCGCTAAAACGGGGGAAATTTGGTATGTGATATCTTAAATATCGATCTGCATAGTTCTCTCTATGCAAGGGCTAATGATTTGAATTCAGAACTGTTGTTCTCTTATTTATTTTGTGCAACGCATTTTAATGAGGATGTTGGCATGCGCGGGTGTGACGTCAGCAAGTATATAAGGGGGCTTGCCAGTATTGTTTAATTTGAAAAGAAAATCACGGCTATCGGTACGTTTACGATGAGATGCGTTTATATTAAAGGGAGTATGTCAGGAAAATGATTTAAAGTGGCGACTTTCACCTCGTCATTAAAATTCTTTCTAAGATGAAACAAATGCAACAATATGTATACCAATAAGACAGAAACATATTGAAACATATTGAAATTAAAATGAAATCACGTGAGTCGTTTGGTACGTCACATATTCTCTTTTTAGTATAATCTGCACGTGTAGTATAAATTAGGAAATCCCTTTTTAGATACCATTATGTCAATATGGGCTCAGTGGGTATATATGAGCATGGAATATTGGAAAATATGTTTTTTGTCAATTTTGAAATTTAGCAAAACCCTGACATACGAATTTGTCTACGTTATCATATTTTATATGTGCATGTATATCCAATTGAAACTTATTCAAAAAGTTAAATTCTTAAAAATCATAAAAAATCTTAAAGGTACACACGGAAGTTTAATAAATGTTCACTTTACACGTACACAATATCTATTTGATATCTGCATGACACAAATGTGAAAATGAATTTTCTAAACGGGATCGCATTGGCCAGGTGGGAGGGGGTGGGGGGCAGGTATCAGGGATGTGATAATGAATGTCAGACGAAGCTAAAATGTTTCTACTACTACTAGTACGGTGCAGTGTTATACCCTTGTGCTTTCAATGGAGCAATCAAAACGCAAACTTCAGCGTCGGAGGCGGCTATTCTTCTTACTAGTTATGAACGCTCTCCAAACATTAGTTTATGGTACTCTCGTTCTTAAGCGTCTCACACCACAACTTCACACCACATTACATTTCCCATAAGGCTCCATTTACCTCCAAAACACAGTGAAAAAAATCTCAGCATATGTCTATGTTCCAAATCTTCACTGGTTTAAGACCTGCAAAAATAAAGAAATAAATCATACATTAACCAGGATGGTTTCTTTTAAACTCAATGGTTTTGTGATACCTATTACTACAGAATTACCTAGAGATCTGGTATCAGCATCAAATGTTCAATGGCGATTGCTAAAATACTTACATATGGTAGAACAAAAATAAACCACTGCAATATATACTGTTCAAGAGAAATGATAGTGGTGTGAGCCCTAAAACATGAACTTTTTTTTTTCATTTGATAAATGTCATCAAGTGAGCTTATTTTTAAAAATTGAAGAAAACCAGTTATACAGCCGTGATTTATGTTATATTTATTTAGATTTATTGCATTGCAATCAACCCATCTCGCTTGTTAATCGTCAAATGATTTGAAACACCATTTCCAGCCTGGTATCACTGGCAGCTTAAAATACAACCCATGTAACGTTTACACTATCACTGATAAAATATATATTGCAGAACCTCCCACATAGTGTCACGGCCCTTGTACTGATACCATTTTAAGCACATTTTAATACCCCCACCCATAAAATACCCAGGTCTACTTTTTATATTACTTTTCATGTATTTACATATATTGTGTCCCTTTCACAATGTCGCAAACGACAGTGTTTTTGCAATGTTTAGATTATATGTACGTGTGCAGCCTACGGTATACACAACGCATCGAGGAAAATCGTTCATCAAATAACATTAAAAAAAACACTGCGCGTTAACATTAAAATGCATGCCTTCCCGTTTAATCATTCAATGTGTAAGTTTATTTTATTTTATATTTTTTATATTGTTATTGTTGAGTGGCGTTTAACATCATTTTCAAAACACCGCAACTTAAAACATTATGTTAAATTCCCATAGGACATCGTATAATTTCACCAAAATGCGCTGTAAACCGCTTTAGCGGGTAACATTAATTTGCAATTGCCGTCACGCTACTGTTAACTGCTCCAGTAGGAAACATTTTTTGTAAACTGACGTCACGCTTCTGTTAACTGCTCCAGTGGGAAACATTTTTTGTAAACTGACGTCACGCTACTTTTAACTGCTCCAGTGGGTAACATTTTTGTAAACTGACGTCACGCTACTGTTAACTGCTTCAGTGGGTAACATTTTTTGTAAACTGACGTCACGCTATTGTTAGCCGCTCCAGCAGGTAACATTTTTTGTAAACTGACGTCACGCTATTGTTAGCCGCTCCAGCAGGTTACAGTTTTTGTGAACTGACGTCACGGTTCTGTTTACTGCTATAGCAGGTTACATTTTTTTACACTGACGTAACGCTAATGTAAACCGCTGCAGCTGCTTACTTTTTTTTCATATAATAAAATAAAATAACTTCATTAATTCAAGGTAAGTTTAGTTGAAGCATGTTATTGTGTATGTTTCAATCGTAATATCTTGGACAATTCGAGTGGAAAAACAAGTAACTCGAATAATGGTTTATTTCTTTACCTGCCAAAATAAACTTAAGTTTATTAGTTCATTTCTTGATCATTTGAAATAATGCATGATGATATGATGAACTATAATATACTGCCAAACCTATGTAAGCGACCCTCTCTATTGAACAACTACTTCTCTTCAGCAGCCCCATATTTGCTATTTCCCAAAACTGTGCTTTCAGAGAAATTTAACCTTTATTCGGATATTGTAACAAACCCGTGACCCTTTAAAGGCAAATATTGCTTCATCCCTTTACTAGTTGCTTAAGAAAGATTTGACTGTTATTGCACTTGTACATTTCATTTTAATATGTTAAACAATTCAAATCATGCACGTGTCGTGCCTGATCATGTTAACAAAACATACATTATTTATAGTGTAAATTGATTTGTGGATCACTAACATACGGTTTTTGATAGCATTTAAATTTATTCAAAGTGTGACTTCGAATAGCTTTAATGATTTTTAATTCTGCATTTTAATTATTAGAATAAATCAATTTAAAATATGAATATTTTCTACCATTTGCATATGCTTACATGTATTCAAATGTTCGCCAAGCCTTTACAATAAATGCATTCAAAATGAAAATCAATAAAAGCAAGAGGTATCAAATTCATTTACTTACCTCATACAAAAGATAAAAAAAAAACTTAATAATAAAAATGAAAGAAAAACACTCACTCTCCTATGTTAATATAACTATTTAACGGCCAGATTATGTTTTATGATATAATACAAAGACGTGCTTTTTATCTTTGTAAATAATGCTCAATTCTGTTTTATATAAAGTGTGTACTTTTAAAAAAAAAAACCTATAATGTGTGTGTCGTCAATCAGATCTGATCATCAAAGGGTATATCTTTAAGAAGAAAAACATAATTGCGCAGTAGTGCGGCTTTTTTTTTCTTGTCAGAGTTTTAGTATAAATTTCATCTTAATCAATCCATTTGCAGTTTATTACCCGTATATAATGGTTCTCAAAAGGGATCTATGTTGGCGAACGGACTATGGCGCTTTCAAGATCACTTACCTAATACCGCTGAGGTTGTAGGTTTGAGTCTCGTTCGGTCATAAACCGTGATGTGAGAAAGTTTGCAAGTTATATGTAGAAGGAGGGTGATTCATCAATCTGAGGTCTACCGCCATCAGTAAAACTATATCTGCCGTTTAATTATAACTTGAAATGTGTTGAAAATTGCGCTTAATCCCATTTAAGAATATATATTAATATATAATAACAATAATAATAATGAAAATAATCTATTCAATAATAATAATAAGTCTTTGTTTCACGAGAGAACTCATTTAAACAAGCGTCATTTTCCCATGAAGTACAGATAGTACAGTGTATATTCCTACCATATACTATATAATTAATTTAGATTATATACATGTATCCTGCGGAAGGCTCTTGTAATTATTTTATATGAATGCTTATATACATGTATCTTATATAAGTTGTGTTTACTTGATTATGTTTGTAAATAGTTTAGACATAAACAAAGATTAAAACTTATTAAAAGTAATGGGACAGTGGCACCTCATTTGCAAGTCTTAATTTTGTCTCTTATAGTTCTTATCTAGAATGGCATATGATGAAGCATATACTTTGATTTATTAACTGTATTATATAAGTGTACATTTGTCTAGACGTTAATAAACTAAAAATTTACTAATAACAACAATTAGGTAGGCTTCTCCAGCCGAAAACGCATGTGTGGTTTTTGTGGATGGGGGGGGGGGGGGCGGGGGGGGGGGCGGGGAGCGGGGGGTGGCATCTATCGGGTGATGTGCAATTGTTTGTTTATATATTTGTTTAATATGTATTTCCATTTTTATAAGATAGAAAATACCAAACACTCTTCTAACGCGTTTTCGATTTAATTTTGTCTTAGCCAGAAGTTGGTGGATTCAGTAAATTTATTTCTAAACATTTTGCCAAAAGACGTTCAATATAAATAGTTGATTAAATAAATTATGTCCATCAAAAAATCAAAAACATTTCGTTTTGTATAAAATGTTGGAAATAGTCAGTATGCATGTGACAAATTGTAATTCAATATACTCGACTTTTGAAATGTAGATAGTACATGTGCAATGCATGATTGTGCGTGTATAAAAGGATGAATTGTGTGTTGGACCCTCTTCTATAATTCTACACACACTTATTTATATTCGTTCAAACCAAAAAAATGTTCTTTGTTATTTAAAAGTATGAACTGATCGAGGATATTGATCGCTCCAATGTTCTCCCCGGCGCCTTTGTATAAAATAAGAAATTGACAATATATATACGGTAATATCCGTCTTCAATAAACCGCCATTAATTGAATATATAATTATTATAGTACAAATACCCGTGTGCACGTTTGTGACGCGAGCCGTTTAAGATATATACTCGAATTTCACAGATTATCTTTTATACAAACAATTAGATATCACAGATAATCAAATATTTTATGCTAACAATTAAAGATCATAGATTATCAAATATTTCATTTGAACAATTAAATTAAAACAATGACAAACCGTTTAGATAAAACTTTGAAAACTTCGGATCTTTCTAAGCTTAAAGGGACACTGTGCATTTCTGTATATATTTGTTTACACACGGCAATACTATTTCTTAAAAGTCTATATCTACACAATGCAAATCGAGGGCTAAGCGCAAAAATAGTCTATCTACCTTCGAAGTCTGTATCGAGTAATACTTGTTTAGCATTATGTCCTCGAAATATGACTTTAAAGGAAACAACCGTATGTGCGAAGATCTCAGAATTTTGTCCATTTGCAGTCGTCTACGACATAAAAGCAATCTATATGTTTAACCTTATCAGTAAGAATACTTTAACGTATATTTTCAAAACTATTGTTTGTTCGTTCGTTCGTTCGTTCGTTCGTTCGTTCGTTCGTTCGTTCGTTCGTTCGTTCGTTCGTTCGTTCGTTCGTTCGTTCGTTCGTTCGTTCGTTCGTTTGTTTATGTGTTTGAATACTTATAGTCTGTGTTAACGATCTGTTAACCTAATCAATCTTTCCTGAGATCCTGGAAGGTTAACCAGTATATATATCTGTCATCACAGAGACTGTGGCCGGCGAAAATTCGAACTCACGACCCCTGGATTGATACTCAGACGCACTACCGACTGAGCTAACCGGGCCCGGCTTTTTCAATAGAAGCTATCCACCAGAGGTAGACTTACAGAAGTAGAGGCACTTAAATCATACACAGTTTACCAACGGTCGAAAAAGTGCTTAAACGGAATAAACCCTACGCAAAAGCAATGAAACTTAGAAATGGAGACAGCAAGTCAAACGTTTAACTGTATGTCAATAAAGAATTGGTGTTGATTTATGGTGTTAAGCGTCACTTTCAACACATGTTTAGACATATCGCGACGGATTCTACTGTAGTCAGTATTCTAAGCACTGCCACATGTTTCAACATCACACACAACCAACACAGACAACATGACATTCTATATTTATTTATTTCTTACATTGTTACAACTGTCTTTATAACTTTAATAAATTCTATTAACACATAAGCACGTTTCTAAACATAGTTAAAGCACGTTTCCCATTTCAGTATAACAGTTCCTATTTAAAACCCAGCTGCATTTTAATCCGCATTTCTACAACAACCAAACCATACTAAAACGCGTGTTTTCATCTCGCCTCCCAAAGTAAAACTGATCTGACTTTAAAAACTCTTCCAGTTAAGGTGACAGCTAATCTATCTCCCCCAATGTATATATGCTGGCTAGATGTCCACTACTTTCCCTTAAAAATGTTCATCATCTCTATTTTAGCCCTGTTGCACATTATTTTTGACAGTGTAATTTATCAAAAGTTCAAACTAATTAGGACCTCCCAGATTAATGACTAAATGTATGTACCTATAGAAATATCTCACACGAGTATTATATTAGGGTTTAATTTTTACATAATACAATAATTCACAAGTGACTGACTATAATACACACATTGGAGCTGGAGCATCATGCAGACCCCGCAGACACGTGGTATGATACCCCATCCAGTGACATTATACTGACACAGGGCCGAACTGACCCAACACTATGCGTTAAATACTGAGCGCCATCACGAGAAAGTTTGTTGTACCATTGCTCAAGTCTTTAGTATGACCCGGTCAGGGATCGAACACAAGAAACCTTACGCACGCGAGGCGGACGCTCTACCAATAGACTCTATAGAAAATAAATGAAGCACATGATCTACTTTACAACAAAATACTGAAAGTGTCCTTCGTGGCAGAGTGATCTAAGACGTCTCAAAATCATTTACTTTTTATCGTTGATGTCTAAGGTTCGAGTTTTTCTCGGTCCGAAAACTTTATGTGAGAAAGTTTGCTATTTATTTGCGTAAGGACGGTTTTTCCGCTCAGATTTATTCTGAGGTATCTCCACTTATAAAACTGTATATGCCATATGTAACCTGAAATGTGATGAAAATGGAGTTTTTAAACCCACTAAAAACAACTACTGTACAGCAGTAGAACTTCGATGGCTCGAATACGACGGGACTGGACAAAATACTTCGAGATAAGGGTTGTCCGAGCACAGTATTGTTCAACATTATACCATACATGTACATGTATTTACATCGAAATAGGAATTTGGTCAGGACCAGATAGGTGGTTTGAGCTATATGTATAGTTCCGGCCATCCGTGTTCGAGCCAATGAGGTTATTATATATACACACTACATGTACATCAGCTATTTACCAGGTTTGTCACGATTCACAGAGAAGAGCTGTCGTTATAGATTATCTCTCTGCTGTTTTATCTTCACGTATTAAAGCATAATCAAGAATTATATTATTGTATTTTAATCACATAGGTGCGTATTCGCCGACTGTCTCCTTGTTTTGTTGATCCAAATCTTTAATTATGTACCGCCACGATCGGATATCTGTTTACCTTTATTATGGCGTGTCTCAAAAAAACAGTCGATGCCAGTCCGTAGTAGAAGAACGCACTTGTGAAGAAATCCATTATCTGCACGAGGAAACATCATTAAGTCGGCTAGTTACGATATTTTAATGGGAACAAAGTCTGATTATGATCAGGTATATTCGATTTCAATACATTTTGATTTTTTCAATTATTTGTTGTCAATAGAAATATTCAAACACTGACACAGGTAAATGCATGAACACAGACGTGGACATTAGCTTAAGTGAAGACCTAATTATTTGTAAACAGCAGATACTGACACATGTTCACAGACACACTCATCGGTACATAGCAGACACCGACACATGTTCACAGACACACACATCGGTACATAGCAGACACCGACACATGTTCACATACACACACATCGGTACATAGTAGACACCGACACATGTTCACATACACACACATCGGTACATAGCAGATACCGACACATGTTCACAGAAACACACATCGGTACATAGTAGACACCGATACATGTTCACAGACACACACATCGGTACATAGCAGATACCGACACATGTTCACAGACACACACATCGGTACATAGCAGATATCAACACAAGTTCACAGACACACAAATCGGTACATAGCAGATACCGACACATGTTCACAGACACACTCATCGGTACAGAGCAGACACCGACACATGTTCACAGACACACAAATCGGTACATAGCAGATACCGACACATGTTCACAGACACACATATCGGTACATAGCAGATACCGACACATGTTCACAGAGACAAACATCGGTACATAGCAGATATCAACACATGTTCTCAGACACACACATCGGTACATAGCAGATACCGATGCATGTTCACAGACACACACATCGGTAAGTAACAGACACCGGAACATGTTCACAGATACACACATCGGTACATAGCAGATATCAACACATGTTCTCAGACACACACATCGGTACATAGCAGATATCAAAACATGTTCACAGACACATACATCGGTACATAGCAGATACCGATGCATGTTCACAGACACAAACATCGGTACATAGCAGATACCGACGCATGTTCACAGACAAACACATCGGTACATAGCAGATACCGACGCATGTTCACAGACACAAACATCGGTACATAGCAGATATCGACGCATGTTCACAGATACACACATCGGTACATAGCAGATACCGACGCATGTTCACAAACACACACATCGGTACATAGCAGATACCGACACATGTTCACAGACACACACATCGGTACATAGCAGATACCGACACATGTTCACAGACACAAACATCAGTAAATAGCAGACACTGACACATATTCACAGACACACACATCGGTACATAGCAGACACTGACACATGTTCACAGACACACACATCGGTACATAGCAGATACCGACACATGTTCACAGATACACACATCGGTACATAGCAGATACCGACACATGTTCACAGACACACACATCGGCGCATAGCAGACACCGACACATGTTCACAGACAAACTCATCGGTACATAGCAGATACCGACACATGTTCACAGACACACTCATCGGTACATAGCAGACACCGACACATGTTCACAGACACACACATCGGTACATAGCAGATACCGACACATGTTCACAGACACACACACATCGGTACATAGCAGATACCGAAACAAGTTCACAGACACACTCATCGGTACATAGCAGACACCGACACATGTTCACAGACACACACATCGGTACATAGCAGACACCGACACATGTTCACAGACACACTCATCGGTAAATAGCAGACACCGACACATGTTCACAGACACACACATCAGTACATAGCAGACACCGACACATGTTCACAGACACACACATCGGTACATAGCAGACACCGACACATGTTCACAGACACACTCATCGGTACATAACAGACACCGACACATTTTCACAGACACACTCATCGGTACATAGCAGACACCGACACATGTTAACAGACACATTCATCGGTACATAGCAGACACCGACACATGTTCACAGACACACACATCGGTACATAGCAGATACCGACACATGTTCACAGACACACACATCGGTACATAGCAGACACCGACACATGTTCACAGACACAATCATCGGTACATAGCAGACAATGACACATGTTAACAGACACACACATCGGTACATAGAAGATACCGACACATGTTCACAGACACACACATCGGTATATAGCTGACACCGACACATGTTCACAGACACACTCATCGGTACATAGCAGACACTGAAACATGTTCACAGACACACACATCGGTACATAGCAGATACCGACACATGTTCACAGACACACACATCGGTACATAGCAGACACACACATCAGTACATAGCAGACACGGACACATGTTCACAGACACACACATCGGTAAATAGCAAATACCGACACATGTTCACAGACACACACATCGGTACATAGCAGATACCGACACATGTTCACAAACACACACATCGGTAAATAGCAGACACCGACACATGTTCACAAACACACACATCGGTAAATAGCAGACATCAACACATGTATACAGAAACACACATCTGTGCATAGCAGATACCGACACATGTTCACAGACACAAACATCGGTAATTAGCAGACATCAAAACATGTATACAGAAAGATACATCGGTGCATAGCAGATACCCACACATGTTCACAGATAAACGCTTCGGTAAATAGAAGACACAGACACATGTTCACAGACACACACATCGGTACATAGCAGATACCGACACATGTTCACTGACACACACATCGGTACATAGCAGACACCGACACATGTTCACAAAATCACATCGGTACATAGCAGATACCGACACATGTTCACAGACACACACATCGGTAAGTAGCAGATACCGACACATGTTCACAGAAAGAAACATCGGTAAATAGCAGACACTGACACATGTTCACAGACACAAACATCGATACATAGCAGACACCGACACATGTTCACAAAAACACACATCGGTACATAGCAGATACAGACACATATTCACAGACACAAACATTGGTACATAGCAGACACCGACACATGTTCACAGACACACACATCGGTACATAGCAGACACCGACACATGTTCACAGACACACACATCGGTACATAGCAGATACCGACACATGTTCACAGACACACACATCGGTACATAGCAGATACCGGCACATGTTCACAGACACACACATCGGTACATAGCAGATACCGACACATGTCGCAGACACACACATCCGTACATAGCAGATACCGACACATGTTCACAGACACAAATATCGGTACATAGCAGACACGGACAAATGTTCACAGACACAAACTTCGGTAAATAGCAGACACTGACACATGTTCACAGACACACACATCGGAACATAGCAGATACCGACACATGTTCACAGACACACACATCGATACATAGCAGATACCAACACATGTTCACAGACACACACATCGGCGCATAGCAGACACCAACACATGTTCACAGACACACATATCGGTACATAGCAGATACCGACACATGTTCACAGACACACACATCGGTGCATAGCAGATACCGACACATGTTCACAGACACACACATCGGTGCATAGCAGATACCGACACATGTTCACAGATAAATGCTTCGGTAAATAGCAGATATCGACACAGGTTCACAGACACACACATCGGTGCATAGAAGATACCGACACATGTTCACAGACACACACATCGGTGAATAGCAGATACCGACACATGTTCACAGACACACACATCAGTACATAGCAGACACCGGCACGTGTTCACAGACACACACATCGGTACATAGCAGACACGGGCATATGTTTACAGACATACATCGGTACATAGCAGACGCAGGCACATGTTCACAGAAACACACATCGGTACATAGCAGATACCGACACATGTTCACAGACACACACATCGGTACATAGCAGATACCGACACATGTTCACAGACACAAACATCGGTACATAGCAGACACGGGCATATGTTTACAGACATACATCGGTACATAGCAGACGCAGGCACATGTTCACAGAAACACACATCGGTACATAGCAGATACAGACACATGTTCACAGAAACACACATCGGTAAATAACAGACACCGACACATGTTCCCAGATATACACATCGGTGCATAGCAGAAACAGACACATATTCACAGAAACACACATTAGTACATAGAAGACAAAGACACATGTTCACAGAAACGCACATCGGTACATAGCAGTAACGGACACATGTTCACTGACACACACATCGGTACATAGCAGATACAAACACATGTTCACTGACACACACATCGATACATAGCAGATACCAACACATGTTCACTGACACACACATCGGTGCATAACAGATACCAACACATGTTCACAGACACACACATCGGTAAGTAACAGACACCGGCACATGTTCACAGATACACACATCAATACATAGCAGATACCGACACATGTTCACAGACACACACATCGGTACATAGCAGATACCGACACATGTTCACAGACACACACATCGGTACATAGCAGATACCGACACATGTTCACAGACACACACATCGGTACATAGCAGATACCGACACATGTTCACAGACACACACATCGGTAAATAGCAGACACCGGTACATGTTCACAGATACACACATCGGTACATAGCAGATACCGACACATAATCACAGACACACACATTGGTACATAGCAGATACCGACACATGTTCACAGACACACACATCGGTAAGTAGCAGACACCGGAACATGTTCACAGATACACACATCGGTACATAGCAGATACCAACACATGTTCACTGACACACACATCGGTACATAGCAGATACCGACACATGTTCACTGACACACACATCGGTGCATAGCAGATACCAACCCATGTTCACAGACACACACATCGGTAAGTAACAGACACCGGCACATGTTCACAGATAGACACATCGATACATAGCAGATACCGACACATGTTCACAGACACACACATCGGTATATAGCAGATACGACACATGTTCACAGACACACACATCGGTACATAGCAGATACCGACACATGTTCACAGATAAACACATCGGTATATAGCAGACACCGACACATAATCACAGACACACACATCGGTAAGTAGCAGACACCGGCACATGTTCACAGATACACACATCGGTACATAGCAAATACCGACACATGTTCACAGACACACCCATCGGTACATAGCAGATACCGACACATGTTCACAGATACACACATCGATACATAGCAGATACCGACACATGTTCACAGATACACACATCGGTAAATAGCAGACACCGACACATGTTCACAGACACACACATCGGTACTTAGCAGATACCGACACATGTTCACAGACACAAACATCGGAACATAGCAGATACCGACACATGTTCACAGACACACATATCGGTAAATAGCAGACACCGACACATGTTCACAGACACAAACATCGGTACATTGCAGATACTGACACATGTTCACAGACACACACATCGGTACATAGCAGACACGGGCATATGTTTACAGACATACATCGGTACATAGCAGACGCAGGCACATGTTCACAGAAACACACATCGGTACATAGCAGATACCGACACATGTTCACAGAAACACACATCGGTAAATAACAAACACCGACACATGTTCCCAGATATACACATCGGTGCATAGCAGAAACAGACACATGTTCACAGACACACACATCAGTACATAGAAGACAAAGACACATGTTCACAGAAACGCACATCGGTACATAGCAGACACGGACACATGTTCACTGACACACACATCGGTGCATAACAGATACCAACATATGTTCACAGACACACACATCGGTAAGTAACAGACACCGGCACATGTTTACAGATACACACATCGATACATAGCAGATACCGACACATGTTCACAGACACACACATCGGTACATAGCAGATACCGACACATGTTCACAGACACACACATCGGTACATAGCAGATACCGACACATGTTCACAGACACACACATCGGTAAATAGCAGACACCGGTACATGTTCACAGATACACACATCGGTACATAGCAGATACCGACACATAATCACAGACACAAACATTGGTACATAGCAGATACCGACACATGTTCACAAACACACACATCGGTAAGTAGCAGACACCGGAACATGTTCACAGATACACACATCGGTACATAGCAGATACCGACACATGTTCACAGACACACACATCGGTAAGTAGCAGACACCGGCACATGTTCACAGATACACACATCGGTACATAGCAGATACCGACACATAATCACAGACACACACATTGGTACATAGCAGATACCGACACATGTTCACAAACACACACATCGGTAAGTAGCAGACACCGGAACATGTTCACAGATACACACATCGGTACATAGCAGATACCGACACATGTTCACAGACACACACATCGGTAAGTAGCAGACACCGGCACATGTTCACAGATACACACATCGGTACATAGCAGATACCGACACATGTTCACAGACACACACATCGGTACATAGCAGATACCGACACATGTTCACAGACACACACATCGATACATAGCAGATACCGACACATGTTCACAGACACACACATCGGTAAATAGCTGACACCGGCACATGTTCACAGACACACACATCGGTACATAGCAGATACCGACACATGTTCACAGACACACACATCGGTACATAGCAGATACCGACACATGTTCACAGACACACACATCGGTAAATAGCAGACACCGACACATGTTCACAGACACAAACATCGGTACATTGCAGATACTGACACATGTTCACAGACACAAACATTGGTACATAGCAGTTACTGACACATGTTCACAGACACAAACATCGGTAAAAAGCAGACACCGACACATGTTTACAGACACACACATCGGTACATAGAAGATACCGACACATGTTCACAGACACACACATCGGTACATAGTAGATACCGACACATTTTCACAGACACACACATAGGTACATAGCAGATACCGACACATGTTCACAGACACACACATCGGTACATAGCAGATACCGTCACATGTTCACAGACACAAACATCGGTACATAGCAGACACGGACAAATGTTCACAGACACAAACATCGGTAAATAGCAGACACTGACACATGTTCACAAACACACACATCGGTACATAGCAGATACCGACACATGTTCACAGACACACACATCGGCGCAGAGCAGACACCGACATATGTTCACAGACACACACATCGGTACATAGCAGATACCGACACATGTTCACAGACACACACATCGGTACATAGCAGATACCGACACATGTTCACAGACACAAACATCGGTACATAGCAGATACCGACACATGTTCACAGACACACACATCGGTACATAACAGATACCGACACATGTTCACAGACACACACATCGGCACATAGCAGACACGGACAAATGTTCACAGACACAAACATCGGAAAATAGCAAACACAGGCACATGTTCAGACGCACACATCGGTACATAGAAGACACCGACACATGTTCAGACGCACACATCGGTACATAGAAGACACCAACACATGTTCACAGACACACACATCGGTACATAGCAGATACCAACACATGTTCACAGACGCACACATCGGTACATAGAAAACACCGACACATGTTCACAGACACAAACATCGGTACATAGAAGACACCGACACATGTTCACAGACACACACATCGGTACATAGAAGACACCGACACATGTTCACAGACACACACATCGGAAAATAGCAGACACGGGCACATGTTCAGACGCACACATCGGTACATAGAAGACACCGACACATGTTCAGACGCACACATCGGTACAAAGAAGACACCAACACATGTTCACAGACACACACTTCTGTACATAGAAGACACCGACACATGTTCAGACGTACACATCGGTTCATAGAAGACACCGACACATGTTCACAGACACACACATCGGAAAATAGCAGACACGGGCACATGTTCAGACGCACACATCGGTACATAGAAGACACCGACACATGTTCACAGACACACACATCGGTACATAGAAGACACCGACACATGTTCAGACGCACACATCGGTACATAGAAGACACCGACACATGTTCACAGACACACACATCGGAAAATAGCAGACACGGGCACATGTTCAGACGCACACATCGGTACATAGAAGACACCGACACATGTTCACAGACACACACATCGGAAAATAGCAGACACGGGCACATGTTCAGACGCACACATCAGTACATAGAAGACACCGACACATGTTCACAGACACACACATCTGTACATAGAAGACACCGACACATGTTCACAGACACACACATCAGAAAATAGCAGACACGGGCACATGTTCAGACACACACATCGGTACATTGAAGACACCGACACATGTTCACAGACACACACATCGGAAAATAGCAGACACGGGCACATGTTCAGACGCACACATCGGTACATAGAAGACACCGACACATGTTCACAGACACACACATTGGTACATAGAAGACACGGGCACATGTTCAGACGCACACATCGGTACATAGAAGACACCGACACATGTTCACAGATACACACATCGTTATATAGGAGTCACGGGACATGTTCACAGACAAATACAAGGGCACGTGTAAAGGCATAGACACAGGCACATGTAAAGTAACATACACGGACATGTGTAAAGACACGTACACGGGTTCATATTCATATACATGGTGAACACACGTATAGACACACACAAGGGTACTTGTAAACAAACATACACGGGAACTTGTAAACACACATACACGGGTATTTGAAAACACACATACACGGGTACTTGTAAACACACATACACGTGTACTTGTAAACACACGTACAAGTGTACTTGTAAACAAACATACGCGGGTACTTGTAAACACACAAAAACGGGTATTTGTAAACACACATTCACGGAAACTTGTAAGGACACATATACGGGTACTTGTAAGTCCAACACGGGTATTTGTGACGACACTTACATGGATACTTTTAAAGACACATACACGTACACTTGGAAACACACACAAACAAACACACACACACACACACACACGCACACACACACACACACACACACGGGTAAATGCAAATACACATAAACGGGTAATTGTGAAGACACACACACACACACACGGGTACTTGTGAAGACACACACACGGGTACTTGTAATGACAGACACGCCGGTACTTGTAGAGACACATACACGGGTACTTGTAAAGACACATACACGGTTACTTGTAAACACACAAACAGGGTTTCTTGTAAGAACACATATACTGGTATTTGTAAACATACATACACGGGTACTTGGAAGGACACATACACGGGTACTTGCAAACACACATACACGGGTACTTGTAAACAAACACACACACGGGTACTTGTAAACTCACACACCACGGGTACTTGTAAAGACGCACACAATTGTATTTGTAAACACACACCCACACACACACGGGTACTTGTAAACACACATACACGGGTACTTGTAAGGACACACAAACGTGTACTTGTAAACACACACACCACGGGTACTTTAAAAGACATATACACGGGTACTTGTAAGGACACACACACGGGTAACTGTAAAGACACATGCACGGTTACTTGTTAGTACACACACGCTGATACATGTAAAGACACATACGCGGGTACTTGTGAAGACACATACACGGTTACTTGAAAAACCACATACACGGGTACGTGTAAACACATATACAGGGTTACTTGTAAAGACCTATATTCTGGTGCTCATAAACACACATACACGAGTATTTGTTAGGACACATACACGGGTAATTGAAAACACACATTCACGGGTACTTGTAAAGACACATCCACGGGAACTTATAAACACACATACACGTGTACTTGTAAACACACACACACAGGTACTTGTAAACATACACATACGGGTACTTTTAAACACACACACACACACGTGTACTTGTAAACTAACACACACGGGTACTTGTAAAGACACACACACGGGTACTTGTCAAGACACACACACACGGGTACTTATAAACACACATACACGGGTACTTGTAATTACACATACACGGGTACTTGTAAACACAGACACACTGGTACTTGTAAACACACATACACGGGTACTTGTTAATTCACTCACACGGGTACTTGTAAAATCACATCAACGGGTACTTGTAAACACACACACACGGGTACTTGTTAATACACACACACGGGTACTTGTTAACACGCACACGCACGGGTACTTGTTACTACACACACACGTGTACTTGTTAATACACACACAAGGGTACTTATAAAGACACATACACGGGTATTTGTTAATACACACACACACGGGTACTTGCAAACACATATACACGGGTACTTGTAAACACACATACACGGGTTCTTGTAAACACACACACCACGGGTACTTGTAAGCACACAAACACGGGTACTTGTTAATACACACAAACGGGTACTTGTTAAGACACATCTACGGGTACTTGTAAACACACATACACGGGTACTTTTTAATACACACACACGGGTACTTGTAAACACACACACACAGGTACATGTTGATACACACACACACAGGTACTTGCAAACACACATACGCGGGTACTTGTTAATACACACAAACGGGTACTTGTTAAGACACATCTACGGGTACTTGTAAACACACATACACGGGTACTTGTTAATACACACACGGGTACTTGTAAACACACACATACGGGTAGTTGTTAATACACTCACACGGGTACTTGTAAACACACACATACGGGTAGTTGTTAATACACACACACGGGTACTTGTAAACACACATACACGGTTACTTGAAAACACACATACACGGATTCTTGTAAAGACACATACACGGATACTTGTAAACATACAAACACGGGTACTTGTAAAGATACAAACACGGTACTTGTAAAGACACATACACGGGTTTTTGTCAGGACACATACACATGTACTTGTAAAGACACATACACGGGTAGAAAGAAAGAAAGAAAGAAAGAAAGAAAGAAAGAAAGAACGAACGAACGAATTAAGAACGCAAGAAAGAAGAAAAGAAAAAATGAAAGGAAAAAAGAAAGAAAAAAGAAAAGAACTGAAAGAAAAGAAAAGAACGGAAAGGAAAAGAAAGGAAAATAAAAATATCACCTGTCCATATAACTGAAGAGAAAATGCGTGTGTGAAACTATAAGTAATGATAGAGTATTCTAATGAAAGGCAGAGAATATTTAATTTGCAATTTGAATTAATACCAACACATTAAGCAGTGTTATTTTACTGAGCTTCGTGTTTTATTCAGTTATACAATCAATTCAAACGTAACTTGTCCCTGTCTGTTAAAACTACAATTCGTGAATACGCGTTTAAAACCTTTCGTTTTTAATCATTATATACAATACAACTTTTGAGTATGACATGATAGGCCGAGTGAGTGTAAGAATCGCATGTTAATAGTGTGTGTCAGTTCAAGTACAGTGTTTATAATTGAGTCTCCAAGCATGAGTTTGGTATTGTCAAGACAGTATAGCTGGTTGTCTCTTTGGTACGTATTGAAAATTGCCTAACGATGTATAATAAACGTTAATAATAACACACCTCTTGAACGTGCTTGTTCAAGTTAGAATACCTGACACGTGTCGTTTCACCGTACCTTTCGGAACACCTCGCCGATTTCTCTAAACTGGCGTAAATACGTTTTCGGTCAATTCCGTCATCCTTGCGCAGTAGGCCTCGCAAATAGCCAAGGATTCGACGCATTTGAGATGAACTTCTGCTTTTCGTCTCATGCACCAATTTTTTTTTGTACTGTTCTACATATAGAGACATGCACTTTTGGAACACTGGATACATTACCAATGGTTCTAAAAGTGCCTTATTCCCATAGATAGTCCTCTGTTGGTCCAAAAATGCAGAAAAAACATTGGGTTGACCAGGTTGCTGTTTCACAATTTCGATGGTTTGATGGCACTCCTTCATTTCTGACAATTTTGCCCATTTGTTACAGTGTATCACTACGCATCTTTAAACTGTTATAGCATCATCAAACAGTTCTCAATGTCACCCAAACTTTGCAGAAATCATGAAAATGTTTCATGTTCCCATATGCACAAAGAAATATGACATTTTATGCATTTTTAACAAAAAAAATGCCCAACCGTTTTACACAGCTCTAAATTCTTTTGGCGTAATAATCTTGCTACTGTCATGTAAGGGAGGTAATTCTTCAGTGAGACCTTTTCGGCGCAAAGCGCAAACAGAGTAGGCGTTTTTCTCATTTACATTGTTAATAGGTTGGTGTCACCATGACACATCGATTAATTATATATGAAATAAGATAATAATTATTTATAGGTTTTTTTACAATGGAATGAAATATAATACAGGTTGCCAGATACATGTATTTGCAAAAAACGGACAAACCAAGTGTGTTTTTTTTAATGTGTGTGATTATATATTCTTGGTCTTGGTTTGGATATAAGCATTTCTAAGGACTATATTAACTACAGGGGGGAGTGTTGCTAATGCAATAAACAAGAAAAATAGAATAATTCGTAACGGGATTCAAACCGCGATATCCTGAGTAGCAACAAAATACTGATTGTTTATATTATTCGTATAACCCGTGATATGCACGTGACCCTAGTTGACCAAGTTATGCATATAACACCAGTTAACCAGTGTATGAGGTGACTCTAGTTGACTAAAGTATATGTATAAAACTAGTTGACCAAGTTATGCATATACATGTAGCACCAGTTAACCAATGTATGAGGTGTCTCTAGTTGACTAAAGTATATGTATAAAACTAGTTGACTAAAGTATATGTATAAAACTAGTTGACTAAAGTATATGTATAAAACTAGTTGACCAAGTTATGTATATAACACCAGTTATCCAATGTATGAGGTGACTCTAGTTGACTAAAGTATATGTATAAAACTAGTTGACCAAGTTATACATATAACACCATTTATCCAATGTATGAGGTGACTCTAGTTGACTAAAGTATATGTATAAAACTAGTTGACCAAGTTATGCATATAACACCAGTTATCCAATTTAGAAGGTGACTCTAGTTGACTAAAGTATATGTATAAAACTAGTTGACTAAATTATGCAACCGCACCGGTGGTCTAATGACAGAGCCTCCGCCTTGCATGCGGAAGCATGAAGGTTTGATCCCCGGCCGGGTCATACCAAAGACTTGAAAAATGGTACTAGAAGCTTTATAGCTAGGCCCTCAGCACTTAGAGGGTAGTTCTATTTCTAGTTGGCTCGGTTTTCAGACGCTTGTCACCATACAACAACAACAACAACAACAACAACAACAACATAATGCATATGACCCTTGTTGACTATATTTTTACACTACTTGCATTAATTATAATGCAACCAGTGTCAATATCAGGTCACTGTGCATTTACCTGATGATTTATAACAGTTTACTTGAGAACTGTTACTTTTTTTCCCAGGCAAATATCAGCTGAAACATGTTTGTGTGGGTGTATTATTTTATAACATTTTATAGTCTGGTCGTAAAGGGCAGAAACTTAAGAAAATCGCCACAAATGTCTAAAAAAATAAAAACCATTCACAAATGCACAAATCCGTCAAAAGGTGACAAAACACGATATATTAATTAAAATGATTAAATTAAAACGAAATCCCCATTCATAAAATTAACAGCACGTAAAAACTACTTGACGACATTCGCCTCGCCATTTTTCACATGTTTAAATAGATACCCTAGTTGTATAACGGGGTCAGTGAGTATATAATATGGGCAGAATATATTGGAAAAAAAGTTTTTAGACGATTTAAATTTTTTTAAAAAATCTGATATACTTCGTTTAAAATAGGGAAAATAATCTTCTACAATATATCCCTCTCTATATTGACATTAACGTTTAGTATATACCTTACATATATACAAATGTGTTGAGTTGTTTCCCCTGATACCGTATTTTATCTTTTGGCTCTTCTTCAATTGTTGTGATTCTAAGGTTTATAGTTCCTCCCGGAAGAATCCCTTGGTTGGCACCACATAGTGTGGAATGTGATGTGTGTTGATAGTCTGCGATCGTTGGTTGATGCTGCGAGATGGTGGTTGCTGCGGCGGTACCAGTCTGACTGTTACCTTGGTTACTGCCTGGAGCGCTTACATCCTCTATGTAGTGTTGACGGAGTCTTCATCCACTACTGCGGTCCTCTCTATGTATCCCTGCTGTCAGCACATTATTGATTTTAACGGAAAGGCAGCATGGCTTCTGCCAATGAGGTGGACAAGACAGTGAATAAGTACTCAAATGGATGCTGTTTTGGGAGTCGGATGCTACATGTACAGGGAAAGCATACTAAAGCACGACTAACCACGACTCTCTTCTCTTTCACCAGACTGGTCTTCATGCTGAGTCCATTTATATCGCTGATGTTAAGACCTTTGCCGAGGATACCCCACCCGTCTTATCCATGATACCTCCGCAGTGAAAACAGAAAAAAACACTGTGTGAGTATTACAGACTTGCTTTATTGTCTTTCAAAATCAACATCAAATAAAGAAAAGTTTAATGATATAATAGTGCAAATGTAATGTAAATAGTGTTTTTGTTCCACAAGTTTTAGACATAAATTGGCGCCATTTTAAAGTGACATGTGACAACTTTGAATTCGGATTTACTCATGTTCACTGTAACTTTTGTGTTTAACACACCATGAAAAACAAAACAAAATCTGCAGCATGTGTCTGGACTCAAATTATTCACTGGTTCAAGACCTGTAAATATAAAATAAAAAATCATACCTTAATCAGTGGGTTGTTTGGGGGGAAAGACTTCCTCGCTTGACGCTCAGCATTTAGAGGAGAGTTTTAGGTCTGGTCGGCCCGGTGTCAGTATAATGTGACTGGGTTGGTATCATACCATGTGTCTGCGGCATGATACTCCAGTGTGGCAGTGTTAAGAATACTGGCTTAAGTAACGACTGAAAAATTGTTGAAAGCGACGCTAAACACCATACAACAACAACAACAACAACTTAAATGACACAGAATGGCCTAAAAATCTAGTATCAGATTTTCAGTAATAATCATTAAAATAGTGACCATATATCACATGGTACGAACAATTAGCCACTGCAATACAAAGTCCTGTAAAAAGAAGAAGAAAATGACCTCCTCAATCCTGAGTATTCAAGGGAGATAATAATGATGTGAGTCGTGAATGTATTGGTATAATAATACCAATAAATACTAATAAAGTCAACGTATATTTACATTTTTGTCATAGATTTCCGCAAATGTGCAACATAGAATACCATTAACCAGGGTCATTTCCCTTTACAAAAAAGGTAGAAAAAAATTAAGAGTCTGCATACATACTACAATATTTTTCATTCATATTTGCATGTAGATACATGTATATTACTTTCAGAAATGACGTTCATCATAACTGCAGTATTTCTATTTTACTCTTATAAATTGCATATATCCCTTGTATACCTAATACCGCGATATACCTATTACCGCGAATGCCCGTATAATAACAATCTGGGAAGACATGCGCAAAGCTCCAACTACCGTTAGCGTCGGCATTCGTTTGCATTTCGTATCAGCAATTGTTTTTTACTCAGCACACTTAAGTAACCTTATAACTGTTTATTTTTGATGCCATTCTTTACATGGTTGAATTTTTTTTAGACTCGCGGTATTAGGTACGACCAGTATACATGTAATTGTCACCATTCTCCGATTGTTTTGTATTGATTATAGTTTCTCATACAATTATCAAGGCGTGTTATTTCATTCGAAATATAACAATAGCACAGACCAATTAAAAGTATATCAAATTATTGCTTTTATTCTGTGTTTAAACAACTATTGTATTTACTTCAAATTGAACAGCCTCTTGAATTATAAATACAAGCAATTATACGAACCTGGTGAGTTATGCTTAAATATTCGATTTGACATTTGAAATTTTTGGTCTAGTTTTCTCTTACCTATTATGTCGTACAAGCATATATTTTGAATATGAATAGTGAACATAAAATCTAACACTATACGTGCCGGAATTGGTTACATGTAGCTCAGTCGGTAGTGCGCCTGACTATCAATCCAGGGGTCGTGAATTCGAATCCCAGCCCGGTTACAGTCTGTATGATGATAGTTATATGGCATTGCGTATTGTCATTCGCCCTTCGCCATCAATTCAAGTGAGACAGTTATCGGTTACAATAAATTTACGGAGATGGGGGCGCTCGAGTGCTGGCTAACCTTCCAGGATCCCAGGAAAAAGTGATCAAGTTAGCTGATCGTCTGTTAGCCCTCGATGGCATAAAATTTATGCTAATTAACACTACATATGGATTCTAGTAAATGGCAGATTAATATGGGAGAGGTTGGAGTGAACGTAAGTATTAATGGAAAACCTTTTTGTACAATCTTCTTAAAATTTTATCAAATTATTTTTAGCTTATGTTGAATGATGCTCAGCGCCGGGTTCAACACTTTATCAGTTATATCGCGACGGTGTCAACTTGAGCCAGTATACTGAGCGCTGTCAAACGCGAGTATGATGTCGAAGACACATGGTATGGTACACCTACCAGTCACGTTATACTGACACCGGGCGGGCCAGACCTAGAACTATCCTCTAAATGAGCTTTGGTATGACCCGAGTCGGACATTCCGCTCATAGACCATCGCTGTCAGTGATATGATTCCTTTAAATTATGTCACATGATTTCGTTATATCTTGAAATTGAAGATCAAACGTACATTACATCAGAATAACTAAGAACTAGCTGTTGGAGAACGACTGGTTAAGAATATTGCATTTCGTATATATGAGAATGAGTCGATACCGTGACAACCAATTTTAAGAAAAAATAGTGTCAACCACCAAAAGATGGTAGAACTCATACATTTTTCAAATTAAACCTCAGACGTGAGAATGTTACTTCATTTGTTATAAAATCTGCTTTAGTTACTTTTATTAATATGATGTGAAGACTTTGAAAAGAGCGAGGTCTGATACGCCCGTATATAAAATTTGAGCTCCATATCGGCGGTTTTCCACTGACCTTCGTTCCAAGACATCGGCGTCCTTGTAAATGTTTGCATGTTTGTTTTGCCCTCAATATAACAATTATTATCCTTTGACCAGGAGTCCGTTTCACAAACTTTCGTGATTCTTAAGCATTTCCTACAAAATTGTGACATTTAGGAGCGTTTTATTAGCATAGTTTTTTTGAAAATTTGAGAATTAATACATTTTATAATGCTTACAAAAGATCGTAAAATAAGTAAGTGAAGCACTAAATGTATTTCCTGATTTTTATTTTCCTAAGAAGTTTACCAGGGTCAGGCTTCTCTTTGAGCAATTAACCAATTATAATCCTAAATGTGGCTCTATAAAATATGCTAGGCATGACTTTCATTAAATGTACAATTTACAGAGATCAACGATTAACCATTCAACAGACCTTTTTTAGTTTTTATTATTCAGTCAAACCTGTGTAAGCAGCCAGCTCTATAAATCAGTCACTTGTTTTAAGCAGCCACATTTTCTATTTCCCATTTTATGCTTATAGAGCAAATTTACCTGTATTAAGCAACAACCTGTCTTATAATGCCACTTTTGCTTCATCCTTTGACTGGCTGCTTAAGAAAGGGTTGACTGTATGTGGGATGAAAAGGTTTATATGAAGAAAATACAGCTTTTGTTGAAGCTGTAACTTATTTTATAAAGGATTATTCTTATCTTTTTTTGTATGAGGTTTAACGCCATTTTCAACACAGTTTTACTGGTGGAGGAAAACCTCAGACTGAGTCAGACTGAGTAGAACCACCGTCCTTCCTCAAGTAACTGGAAACTTTCTCACATAATGTTTTTCGAACGAGCGGGACTCGAACCTACGACCTTAGTGGT
The DNA here is from genome assembly GCA_029582155.1 of Panopea generosa. Lineage (NCBI taxonomy): Eukaryota > Metazoa > Mollusca > Bivalvia > Adapedonta > Hiatellidae > Panopea > Panopea generosa. Next base: position 9,999,886 of record CM055901.1, on the reverse strand, counting down.
GAAAGGTAAGTGATCTTGAGACGGCGCCTTAGACCACTCAGCCACGGAGGTCTCTCTATAAACGTATATATAAACGTTTTTAATTTCTTCCAAACTATCCTTAACCGAAACAAACTGCTTGAAATATGTATGGTAAATTAATACTTAAATAGTTTTGCCATCAGATCAATGAAATAATGGTAGATCTATATAGACAATATAGAATATTATGTAAATGTTTTATTATCGGAGACGAATGTACTGCTGTCATAAAATCCGGAATATTGTTTCTAGACGTGTATTTTGTTACTTAGTCTACATGTATATAAATGTTTGATATGAATATAGATTCAAATAAATGGTTGGTTTGTTATGTGATTTATGCATAAGAGCTTTGGTTTGTTATATGTTGTGTATGCATAAGAGCATTGGTTCGTTTTATGTTGCATATGCATAAGAGCATTGGTTCGTTATATGTTGTATATGCATAAGAGCATTGGTTCGTTATATGTTGTGTATGCATAAGAGCATTGGTTCGTTTTATACTATGTTTACATAAGAGCATTGGTTCGTTATATTATGTGTATGCATAAGAGCATTGGTTCGTTATATGTTGTGCATGCATAAGAGCATTGGTTCGTTATATGTTGCGTATGCATACGAGCATTGGTTTGTTATATGTTGTGTATGCATAAGAGCATTGGTTCGTTATATGTTGTATATGCATAAAAGCATTGGTTCGTTATATGTTGTATATGCGTTAAAGCATTGGTTCGTTATATATGGTGTATGCATAAGAGCATTGGTTCGTTATGTGTTGTGTATGCATAAGAGCATTGGTTCTTTTTATATTGTGTATGCATAAGAGCATTGGTTCGTTATATGTTGTGTATGCATAAGGGCATTGGTTCGTTATATGTTGTGTATGCATAAGAGCATTGGTTCGTTTTATATTGTGTATGCATAAGAGCATTGGTTCGTTATATGTTGCATATGCATAAGAGCATTGGTTCGTTATATGTTGTGTATGCATAAGAGCATTGGTTCGTTATATGTTGTGTATGCATAAGAGCATTGGTTCGTTATATGTTGCATATGCATAAGAGCATTGGTTCGTTATATGTTGTATATGCATAAGAGCATTGGTTTGTTATATGTTGTGTATGCATAAGAGCATTGGTTCGTTTTATATTGTGTATGCATAAGAGCATTGGTTCGTTATATGTTGCATATGCATAAGAGCATTGGTTCGTTATATGTTGTGTATGCATAAGAGCATTGGTTCGTTATATGTTGCATATGCATAAGAGCATTGGTTCGTTATATGTTGTGTATGCATAAGAGCATTGGTTTGTTATATGTTGTGTATGCATAAGAGCATTGATTCGTTATATGTTGTATATGCATAAGAGCATTGGTTCGTTATATGTTGTTTATGCATAAGAGCATTGGTTCGTTATATGTTGTATATGCGTTAAAGCATTGGTTCGTTATATATGGTGTATGCATAAGAGCATTGGTTCGTTATATGTTGTGTATGCATAAGAGCATTGGTTCGTTTTATACTGTGTATGCATAAGAGCATTGGTTCGTTATATGTTGTGTATGCATAAGAGCATTGGTTCGTTTAATATTGTGTATGCATAAAAGCATTGGTTCGTTTTATACTGTGTATGCATAAGAGCATTGGTTCGTTATATGTTGTGTATGCATAAGAGCATTGGTTCGTTATATGTTGTATATGCATAAGAGCATTGGTTCGTTTTATATTGTGTATGCATAAAAGCATTGGTTCGTTTTATACTGTGTATGCATAAGAGCATTGGTTCGTTATATGTTGTGTATGCATAAGAGCATTGGTTCGTTATATGTTGTATATGCATAAGAGCATTGGTTCGTTATATGTTGTATATGCGTTAAAGCATTGGTTCGTTATATATGGCGTATGCATAAGAGCATTGGTTCGTTTTATGTTGTGTATGCATAAGATCATTGGTTCGTTTTATATTGTGTATGCATAAGAGCATTGGTTCGTTATATGTTGTGTATGCATAAGAGCATAGGTTCGTTATATGTTGTGTATGCATAAGAGCATTGGTTCGTTATATGTTGTATATGCATAAGAGCATTGGTTCGTTATATGTTGTATATGCATAAGAGCATTGGTTCATTATATGTTATGTATGCATAAGACCATTGGTTCGTTTAATGTTGTGTATGCATAAGAGCATTGGTTCGTTATATATTGTGTATGCATAAGAGCATTGGTTCGTTATATGTTATGTATGCATAAGAGCATTGGTTCGTTATATGTTGTGTATGCATAAGAACATTGGTTCGTTTTATACTGTGTATGCATAAGAGCATTGGTTCGTTATATATGGTGTATGCATAAGAGCATTGGTTCGTTATATGTTGTCTATGCATAAGAGCATTAGTTCGTTTTATACTGTGTATGCATAAGAGCATTGGTTCGTTATATGTTGTGTATGCATAAGAGCATTGGTTCATTATATGTTGTGTATGCATAAGAGCATTGGTTCGTTATATGTTGTATATGCATAAGAGCATTGTTTTGTTATATGTTGTATATGCGTTTAAGGATCGGGGGTTCGTGGTTCGATCCTCCGCCACGATTTCGTGTGACATTCTTGAGCAAGACACTTTATCCGTATACACTTAGTTTTGGTTTTACCCAGGAACACTTCGATTGTGATTTGTCTTAGCTTCACAATCGATGTAAAAATTTGAAAAATGTACTTTCATATGATGCATCTTTATATTCCTTTTATCAGACACAAAACGTTTTTTTTTTCTTTTTCGTTAATAACTACCTGTGTGTGGAAACATGATAATACAAATATCGACTTGGTATAGAATTGCATATAACTGTTTCTCATTTTCCGTCGTTTCATGTTATTTAGTCTTCCTAAAATTAATTAACTAATAATCCGTGTATTATATGTTTTGCTTTGATGTACTATTATCTGTTCTTCTCCTGATATAGGAGAAATAAACAAATATTTCATGGGTATCTAGGTTGATATACATGTACGGTGTAAGCAACTAAATTTTATGATTGGTTTGCTTTCTTATTTCTATACAGTAGTGAATAAAACAATTGTGTATACTTGCCATCCATAGAAAGACAATGCATTTAAGAAAAGAAACTTACATTTTATTTTTGTTGACAATATATCATTAATCCGGAATGTGTTTTTGGTTCAGTGTGTACTTTGTTGACGTAGTGAAAGAAGACTTTGTCATTTGTGTTGATATCTGCAGAGCTAATATATCATTTATCCTAAATTTGTTGACTTTATTATACTTTAAAAATGTTCAAAATATGTACATCAACTTTTAAGAAAAAAAACAGCAAAAAGAGGAACAATCATCTTTAAATAACTGTTTCAATGACGACAGAAGCACCACGGAAGCACGAGCCAGAAGACTTGATCATCTTTTTTTTTAAAAAAAAAGAAAAGACAAACGTCTTAATAATTTCTTCTTTAAAAACTATTGTAACGGGATTCTGGTACAGTTTCTGATTGGCTGAAACAATTCCATATATTTTACTACAATCATATCAGTGTTGTTTCCGTAGATTATCGTTTAGAAGATGTTTATTTCCGTATTGTAATTGTTGTGTTTTTATACGTGTCACAAATGTCTTAAAACGAATGTCGTTATGAGTCGTTTTGTGTGTTTTAGGGGCTTGTCTCAGCCTATCAAATCTAACCCAGTTCGAGTTTTCGCTATTTTTGACAAACCGCAGCGGTGGTCTAGCGGTATAGCGTGTATCGGTTGGTCCATATCAGAGACTTAAACCATTATAATTATAACAAAAAGCTTCCTCGCTTGGCACTCAGCATTTAGAGAATAGTTCTAGTCTGATCGGCTCAGTGTCAGTATAATGTGAATGGGCGGGGTGTCATTTCATGTGTCTGCGGCATGATACTCTGTGTGGCAGCGTTTAGAATAATGCCTCAAGTAGACACCCGTCACGATATAACTGAAAAAGTGTTGAAAGCGAGGCTAAATATTTTGTCGGAGGTCCCTGTCGAAACAGTGACACCAAGGGTTGACACTGCATGATTTCAGTCGTGTGTTTTTGTCACGTCTGTTTCTTTTTCGCTGCATATCACTTAAAGTATTATGTACTTTTTTTAAACAAATACGTTGTTTTATCTTATTTTAACATGTAAGGACAGTGCAGGGTCCTCCGTGGCCGAGTGGTCTAAGGTGGTATCAAGGTACAGCCACTTATATCTCACCGATAAGGTTGTAGGGTTCATTCTAACTCTGTCTACAAAAAAAAATCCAGTTACTTACGGAATGACGGTTTTTATATACAGATTTATTCTGGGGTCATCTTCGACCATTAAAACTGGATATGTCCTATGTCATCTATAATGTGTTGAAATTGGTGTTAAACCCCATTAAAATATAGGTAGTAGGGTGTGAATGAGTGTTGGAAATTATATGACTGGTTATATATCATATCTACCATCCTTCAACAGGTAACTGGGAAACTTTCTCACATTAAATTTTGAACGAGCTGGGCCCGAACTCATGACCTCACCGGTGAAAGGTAAGTGATCTTGAGACAGCGGCGCAGATCAGACACCCACGGAGGACCTCTTTAGGAAATGGAGATATTATTATTATTATATTATTATTATTATTATTATTATTATTATTATTATTATTATTATTATTATTATTATTATTATTATTATTATTATTATTATTACATGTTCGATAACCACTCTATGCTTGATATGAAAACGAAACAAACGCCAGCTGAGTAAGTAAACTTCATTCTTATACATTAAGCTTACTGATACAAAACTATACTCAGAAACATTTAGTCAGTAAAAATGCATGGGGAAACCCAAATGATACATTTAAAGCCGTATATGTGCCTGGATATGTTAATATAAAGACGCAACCTTAAATTGATTTATGAATTGTATCAAACAGAATTGGGAAATAAATCAGGTTTACCAAGTAGGTGATACCTGTCATCCGAAATAGTTCTTATTTCAATGTAAAGGGTGGGAATTTACCGATTACCTTTCAAAAGGTGTAAAATCTCATCATTTACTCAGTTTCAGTTGCGTACATGTAACAATAAAAATATATTTTACATAAAGGGGCGTAAAACATAGAAATATAAAAACCTTTGAACCCGGTAGACTATAGAATGAATCCATGAAATATGTTGAAGTTTTTCTACATACATGTACTTCAACCTATATAGTTAAATCTATAAAACATCGACATCTTATTTTGTATTACAGTTATACTTGCTTGAAAGTGGTGATCTTTTTAAGTATATATCTGCCACTACGAGGGCGTAGCACAGTGAAATGTATTTATCAACAATTCTCTTATTCTTGTCACATCACTGTAAGCCATGTTTTAAGAAAACAGAAGAAACTTGTCTCCCATTTCTGTTCACAGAAGATACGAGTTGTCTCACTATCGTTTTCTCCGTGGTACTTGTCTACCATTTCTTTCCATGGAACATACGTTTTTTTTTAACAAGCGTATTTTCCATATAGCTCTATCACATACTTGAGGTCCTCATACTATTTATAATGTATGGGAATTACACTTTGACTCCACCTGTATGACACGTACCTACCAATTACAACTCACTATAATTTTCTTCATCATCCACGGACACGGTTTCTTTACTGTGTATACTTTCAATGTCGTTATTCTTAGTGTCAGTCTCCGCGTCGTCGGTTACAGTCACCTCATCAGCAGTACTCTCTTTATCGTTTATATCGATCTCCTCTTTTTCAAATTCAGGTGTGCTAATTTCTCTAACCTGTTCGAGGTCCACAAAGTAAGCTTCAATATTTGTAGGCCCCATTCTACAAATCTCCAGAGGTGGGTGCATCAAAGGATTGTTTTCGAGGAAAGATGACGTGTACCGATATCCCCAGTCCAGACGGTTCAAATCTCCGAACCGACGAGGTAGTTCTCTCAGTCTGTTGTTTCCAAGCCACAAGCAATCCAGGTTCATTTTACAAATCACGTCTGGAAGTTTCATCAACTTGTTGTAATTTAGAAGTAATGTTGTCAGGGTCTCAATTCTCAATATGTCGTCTGGGAGAGACACCAGAAGATTGTCGCTTAAATCTAGAAATTCTAAAGAAATGAGGTCACAAACTTCAACGGGGAAGGCATCGAATTTGTTGTTTGCTAAATGCACACTCCGAAGATTGTTTAAACGTCCAAAACCATGCGGAATAAAAGTTAATGAATTGTTGCTAAGCGACAGACGTTCCAGACTGTATAACATACATATCTCTTTTGGAATGGTGTACAACTCATTTGTATCTATCATAAGTACTCTTAAATTGATAAGTTTACCTATCGACGGTGGAACCAGCGGCAGACGAAAGTTCAGGCAGGATTCACGCGCTGGACTGAGGTCAAGCACCTCTAAATCCATCATCGTAAACAATACAGACGGTAACGATTGTAAATCTTTCCCGCGCATTTTTAATTTCTTTTGCCCAAAATATAGCGGGTCATTTGTTTCAACGCGGAGTCTCAGTTCCTTCAGAATTTCCCGGTCGTAATAATATTGTCTGCTTGAATAAGACATATTTACAAGTTGTTGTTCTTTTCTGAATATTCTCACGTAAAGTCGACCTATAAGTGTCGGAATGACAGTTTAATAGAAAAATAATCCACTGTAGTTCTTTATAATTTTACACTGTGCCTTTTTATTTTTGTTCACTTTTAGTTCAAAACAACTTTATCACATTTTGAAATTATACGCTTAAATAAT